>JAXCEX010000318.1:0-21480 GCA_038382965.1 Ceratocystis huliohia
TGGACTTCTCGACATATGGACGGGGCCGCAGGCCAAAAACACCAGGTAACCAATCCTGGAACTTCCCGCGGGGAAAGCCGAGTCGAAGAACCTTTCGGTGCTCACACCGGGCCCTTGATGGTCATGAGAGGCTTCTGAACCTCGCGCACACTCGCAAATGTTGACTGCCCGAAAGAGGTGTCGAGGAACGATATCTCCTTGTACCTTTTCCGTCCAGATCATGCCGTCGTATTGCTATAAAATAACTAGTAGGTAGACGTTAAATAGTACAAACAAACAAACAAACAAACTTCCTACAACCGAAAACATCAAGATTGCCTGCGGCCCCCCCCCCTCCGTGTCGATGACTACAAAAGACTCAGCAGAGTCGAACTTGGGTACGTGTTAGCCGCGAGAACGGGACATGGCGATTGTGACGATTACCACACCAGGTTCAACCACGATGAGCCATGAGGCTGCAAACTTTGCAAGAAGAAGAAAGATCGTGCACATCTGTGGACGTGCGGGGCGCTCAAGAGGCCGTGGAGCCAGAGATTTGCGGACAAGTTACTAAGCAATACCAAGGCAACGAGTTATGTGGCAACGGTACTACGACGCAATCTCAAGGAATTACAGCCGGAGAAAGACAAAGCCCCTACACAAGAAAATGAAAGGGAGGGAGACGGAGCAGACGGAGGAGAAGGGAGAGACGGGGAAACAGGCGGGGAGAACGAGAGGGTGGTTTAGATGGGAAAAAAGTTGCAAAAGGCAGCCGGGAGGATACGGAGGTGTCGAGAAGGGTCCGAACAGGCCCGGTTCCGTCCACCAGGCTTTGATGAAACTGCAGCTACATGCACGCGGTCGGAAGGACAAAACCAGCGTGCTCCGCCGGGGCCAAAACCCCGTGCCGACAGCCGTTGGCCTTCTGGAGTAGATAGTTTTCATGTTTGTGGCCGCAGGCCAAAAAGACCGGGTAACCAATCCTAGAACCCCTTGCGGAGACGCTCTCGGGCGATGCCGAATTGAAGAGCCTTCTGGTGCTTACACTGGGCCCACGATGATCACGGGAGGCTTTCGAAGCTCACGCACACCCGCAACCGCTGACCGCCCAAGAACGGCCCCGGATGACCACATCATCCCCGACTGGCCTTGTTCGGAATATTCCGTCGTATTATTAGCAGTAAGGTAGACGTTAAAAAGAACAAACAAACAAAAAAGGTAAGGGTTTGGATCCATAGACTTTAAATACATTCAAGGTCAAGGTAAGGGTTTGGAGAATTGCATTCGTACTTCTCTTGGGCTAATTCGTTTCCTCTTCTTTGAGTCTACTATAGATTTTAGAAATGAGCTGTATAGCCTTGAGGCCGCACTTGCCTAGCTTTAAGCTCAACCTCGTCGTCGACTTGCCCCCTTTCCACGATATGACACCTTCCGCGATCGCCAACTCATCGCCACAGCACCACTCCAACTCAAGGAGCCGACCTCTACGCTCTGAGGCAGCGGCCCCCAACAAAGTGCAAGCTCTGATTTTCTCCTCGTTTTAGGCCGTAGTGGAAACTGCCGGCGAAAACTGTCAGCAGAAACTGTCATCTTGTTTTTTGGGATCTTCATGACTTTACGACACATGGCAGGCAGGTCTTTCGGAGCAACAAGCGTTTATGGAGAAGTTGAGGGCTGCATCCACTTCTAGGATTGAGGTATATCTGGGGATTCCCTTTTCTTGATTTATATTTTGTTTCACAACGACTGCAGAGCGGAAGCGAGTAGCAAGCTTGCTTGGGAGCGTACACGTTTCGCCGCTAGTTTTGTCTGGTCGCTAACCTGGCGTCGGTTGATCTTATTCCCGTACATGCCGAAGAGCTCCAACCCTATGGCAAGGGTTACAACACACACAGGGGTTTCTATAAATAATGGGGGATGGAGACATTATCGCTTTGACTTCCAATTTTCTTGGCTATCAAGACGAGCAGGCAAGTCTAAGAGCCCCTTGCAGAATTCAGACAAGGGCCTTCGGCTCGCAGTACCTATAAGCTTCATATTAGGAGTTCGTGGTTATAATCGAGATTAGGACAAGAAAAAATAAGCATGACGATGGATGGTGGAGATTGAGGGAATCAGAGGGAAGAAAGTAAGCATAAAACGCCAAATATATATCAATCAGGAAGTGCAGAACCAAAATACGAGTTGGTGGTGGGTTAGGTGATCAATAGAAGGAAAGATTTGCAGCAGGCATCACAACAGCAGAGCAACGCTAGAATCGGTGGAACCAACAAACCACTATGCAATATAGTGCCAACTATCAGCGTTCGTGCCCCTTCCAGAGGTGTCAGAGCAAGAACGAACGAACTACGCTTGTGTTTCATGTTTAGGATGAAATGTACATGAAGAAACATACAGAAAAAGTTAACTCCATTCTCATCTTTCTCTTGTGTTTAATTCTCACATGTTTCATGCTCACTCTCCGGCTACTTCTGTCTCAGCATTATCTGCCTGTCTATCGTTGTAACAGCATACATGTGGCGTGGAGAAGGTATGCACCTTCATGTATTTAAATAGCTTGTAAAAGTACTATATAGAATGGAAATTCAAGATCAACTTCCCGTAATTCTCGTAATTCTCGCCCCTAGCCCCTACTTAGACTCTGATTTCTCGCTAGTTGATTCTTTCAAATGCTCAGTTGGGCCCTGGCCTGTGAGTTTTCCCTGCCTAATATTTAAAACTGAAGAAGGCACGAAGAGCAGGATATGAAACACTAGCAAGGAATACTTCATTGTAACAAGTCTGTGTTGTATTACCGACACATCCTACCCATGTGATTCTCGAGCTTGGCGTTTATTTTATCCTGTACTTCTCCTGGTAGGCCTAGCATCAAACAGGGACGGTATTAGAAATGGGATGGCCGGATTCAACGGGCAAAGCTATGGAAACAAAACTGTCCGGTGGTTGTAGAAAATTCTAAGCCATATAATACAAGGGGCGCATTTGGAAATGCATAATAAAGAAAGGAGATAAGCGAAAGTGGGCGGGCAGAAGAGATGAGATCGGGAAGGGGGAGGAGGAGGAGGAGGACGAGTAACAAAGGCGAGGGAGAGCAGCGAGAGCATGATAAATAAGATATAACAAAAGAGCTAGAAGAACAAGGGGAAAGTACAGATGAGATGAGAGAAGTAGGGGTGATGGAGAGGAGAGGAAGGATGTCTAAGGGCTGTGTAAGCTGTTGTGTAGTTGTATTGTTGTGTAAGTTGGCACACTAGCCAGGCCCCAAGCCACTAGTTGGGCCTCAAGCCCAAGTCCTGGTTTGACATGCACCAAGGACCTTTCCCTTCCTTCCTCCCTTCTCTCTTACTTACCTTGGGCCTTTCTTATAAAACAGCATGGCCCCGTGCCAGACATACTCGTCCTTCTTCTCTTGGTCTCAACATCACAAATCCTTTCCTCCTCCCTCACTCCCGCATTCTCACTTTTGCATCTCACCCTCATTCACTCTTTACTTTGCACTGCGTGTCATCTCATCTAGTCCTTTTGCTGGCCTTTGTCCTGGTTTGACGAAGCCTCTCAGTTCGTCTTTCACTCCTTTCTTTTTGCTCTGCCGATCTTGAGAATATAGATCGACAATCCCTCTGCATATACAGTTGGTTTCCTGGAGAAAACACACGTACCTACACACGTATCTACACACCGATATACACATCCATATTCTTCACCATGAAGGCCTCCATGATCTTGCAGGCGTTCGGCGCCACCACCCTCTTTGCCTCTACCGCCTCAGCTGCTTTTGGCTTCACTAAGTCAGGTAGTAACTACGTCGTCGATGCCGGCTCCCAAGACACTTTTGCCATTACCGTTGCTGGCAATAACTGCGACGTCAAATCCATAAAATATCGTGGAACTGAGCTGCAGTCTGCTAGTCGTGGAACCCACATCGGATCCGGTCTGGGCTCCGCTACTGTCACTGCCGAGACTATCAAGGGCTCCCAGGCGAGCTACGTCAAGGTTACCTGCACCACCGACACCCTGATCCACTACATCATTGTCAAGGAGGGCGAAGCCAACATGTACATGGGTACTCATATCACTGCTGTGCCCTCCATCGGTGAGATGCGCTACATTGCCCGCCTCAACGCCAAGCTGCTGCCTAAGGAATACCCCTTCGGCGATGCCTCCGACACCTCTGGAAGCACTGAGACCATCGAGGGCTCCGATGTGTTCCTAGTCAACGGTCAGACCCGCTCCAAATTCTACTCTAGCGAGCGCTACATGGACACCGACTCGTACTGCGCTTATAGCGAGGGCTCTAGTGCCATGCACGTTTGCTTCGTGCCACTACAGATGGAGACCTGCCTGGGCGGTCCCTTCTTCCGCGATATCAACTCCAACAAGGCCGACTCTAGCACTATCAACCTGTCATTCTACATGAACTCGGGTCATCTGCCCACTGAGAAGGCTCGCCTGGGTCTGAACGGCCCCTATGTCCTGTCCTTCACCAACACCAACATTCCCAAGAAGACTGACTTTGATGCTTCCTTCTTCGGCGAGCTTAATATCAAGGGCTTCGTCCCCGACTCTGAACGTGGACAAGTCTCAGGTAAGGCAACTGGCGTTGCTGCCCCCTTCCAGCCCGTTGTCCACTGGTTCAATGACGCCGCCCAGTACTGGGCCAAGCCCGGATCTGACGGCACCTTTGTCTCGCCTGCCATGAAGCCCGGTGATTACACCATGGTGCTATACCAGACCGAGTACAAGGTTGCTACGTCCCAGGTGACTGTGACTGCCGGTAAGACGGCCAGCAAAAGCATTGCTAGCACCTACAAAGCGCCAGAGACCTCGCTCTTCAAGATTGGAGAGTTCGACGGACAGCCTTTTGAGTTGCTTAATGGCGACAAGTTCCTTCGTATGCACCCGTCTGACAAGCGCATGGGTGCCTGGGATGCTCCTGAGTTCATGGTCGGCACTAGCAAGGCATCCGATTTCCCTATGGCTATCTTCAAAACCGTCAACACTCCTACCATTTCCTTCAACCTGAAGAGCGACCCTGGCGCTGCTACTCTGCGCATCTCCACTACTGTCAGCGCCAATGGCGGCCGTCCTCAGGCTGTCATCAACAACTGGAATGCTGCTGCACCTGGTGCCCCTGTCAAGATTGACTCTCGTGGTGTCACTCGTGGAGCCTACCGTGGTTTCGGTGAACAGTACGATATTGCCATTCCTGCTGGCAAGCTGGTTGCCGGAAGCAACAAGATCAGCATCTCCGCGCTGTCTGGTAGCACGTCGGAGGCTCCCTTCCTCAACCCTAGCTTTGTCGTTGATGCGATCGAGCTCTTTGTTGGTCAGCCTTCTGTTGCTGCCAAGCGTGCGAGAAACGCTGACCTCAACACTAATCAGCGCATGGTTCCTAGCCACCGTGCCATGCGCTACTAACGGAATCATCACAGCACAATACGATGATGACGATCTGCTTTATCTGCAAATGCAGCCGCAATGCAACGCCTGGGTTAGGTTGAGATTCACTTCACTTGAGTTTATCCTTCGTTGAGGCATTCCTTTTCTTTTTTTTCTTCTTTCGTGTTCCCCCTTTTTTTTCTTGTATAAACCATTAGGTAACATTCCATTTCCCTTCTTCGTATATTTTCTTCCTACTTTTATTCGGCGATCTTCCTCTCAGAGATGCCGGAATTCTGCAATGCAATTATTATAGTATGAAACCTAAAACTCCATTGTGACCTAAAGCCAAGTGAAGGCAAGGCTTGTGAAAAAAATGAAGAAAGGCCTAGACACATACTGTCTTGATCAATTACGCCAGCCCCTGTAGTCCGCCTTGAAACTTGGCTAGCCAGTCCGTAAACTCGTCAGGCTTGTCGTCCCAGTCATGATAAATCGTTTTGCTGAGAAGCAAAGCTTGCTTAATCATGCTGTCCATGAAGTCGTCGACTTTATTCATGTCTAGCTCATAAAATGAATGGACCAGTTCGTCTGCCTCCGGCTGCAGCGCTTTCATCACTTCTATCACGCATTGCAGACGCCTTATTACTTCGGAGTTTGCGGGGAATTTAGGCAGTACGGACATGCGTCGCTTTATGATGGCTTTACAGAAGAGGGCAAGCAGTCGTAGGCGCTTGGTGCAGGTATCAACTCGTTCGACTATTTGGGCGGCTGTGTTCTTCGGGATTTTCGTCCGCGTATTAACCATCTCATCAATCATGCTCTGGACGTCATGGTCACTTGCAAGACTTGGGTCGCCTTCTAGGATGTGTTGTTGGTCCTCAGTTGACGCGGTTTCATCCTCAAGGCCTTCCAGGGAATCATCCTTCCACTCATTCAATTCACTAATCACATCGACGAGTAAATCGTGGGTGTCTGTGATGTGCTCGTCGATGATAAGTTGTCGTGGGCCCTTGTCAAGCTTTTTGATCAGAGAATCCACCAAATCCGCCAAAACTGATAGATGACGTAACATATCATTCTTTTTTTGTGGACTCATAGGCTCTCCTTGGTCTGGGACGAGCTGCACGATTGAAATTACCGTGTTAGCTATCTTTTGACTTGGAACTAGAAGTGATCTGAAAAAAGCATCTGTGTAAAAATTTGGGCAGTACAGCCCGACGCCTTTCGGGAGATATTCCATATTGATGGCTATTTCATTTATCACAGTACCAACTGCACTGGGCGTTATCGGGTCTGCGAACGCCATGAACTGCAGTTGCACACAACGAGAGCTAATAAGCTTTAGAGCGTCGGCAAGGAGACCAACAATTTTCGCATGGCCTTGCAAGTCTTCGGGCGTAAGTTCATCTGGATAGGAGGCCCAGAGGCTAGAATTATCCTCCGTCAAGCAGCGCAGCTGAGCCGCAGACTTTTGTATCTTGGTAACAGCAACTTTGCGCTGCCGTGCCAGCTTCTTAAGGCCATCATCTTCAGCCGATGGGGAGGAAGCCATGGTGGCCGGGTTTTCGAGGAGGCCTGCGCAAGGGTCGATAAGAGATGTCAGGGTAGCTAAGATGAGTACAGATTGTTGGCAGGTAAGATGGGCATAGAAGTTGATGAGAGCAACACAAAAAATTTAGGCGGGGGTTGATAAATTCTAGGAAACTGATATATAGCCGGTGATCACCCGGCGATAAGATAATCAACACACCGTTAAAACATTGCTATTCGCACTGAGAGCTTAAACAAGAAGATCGTCTACTTGTTAAGTTGAATCTGGGGGCGAGCTCTAAAATACCAGGCATCAGCTAAGCACATAGTATCATACCCAGACAAAGGCTTAAGCTTGGGTGACCGCATCACGGCGAATCTATTCTGTTTGGACGCTTACATGTGTATATTTTGTCTCTCACATGCCTACCTGAGAACCAGCCCTATTTCCTCTCTTTTCTCTCGTCGTCTATTGTCCTAGTAGTGTACGATCTTTACTACCTGTGAATAGCTACACACTCCATTTCCTTCACCATGAAGTCTCTAGCCCTTTTCATCAGCACTTCAAGCTTGCTCTCGGCAGCTTCAGCATCCAAGGCCTTGCCCCGAGGTGTTAGTCCGGAATGTAAGCTGGATTTTAACGGCGACCGGCTTATGCTCATTATACTGACTGTTCTCTATCAACAGACGCCCAGCACTACAGCTCCAAGGATAGCTTCTCCTGCATAACCTATCCTGGAATTAATATAAATCCCAGCCAAATTAACGACAACTCCTGCGACTGCCCCGATGGCTCCGATGAACCTGGAACTGCCGCCTGTGCCAGTCTTGACGTCCTTTCTCCGCCTCAACCTTTACCCGGTGCAGCCTCGGGAACTACACAGACAAGCAATGCTCTGCCCGGCTTCTGGTGTGCTAATTCTGGCCATATTGGAGCCTATGTTCCTTTTATGTTTGTCAATGATGGTGTATGCGACTACGATTTATGTTGTGATGGCACGGACGAGTGGGCCGGCGTTGGTGGCGTCAAATGCCCTAATAAGTGTGCCGAAATTGGCAAGGAATACCGCCAGATGGTCGCTGAAAAGCAGGCTGCGCTAGACCGTGCATTGAAGAAAAAAACCGACATTTTGACTCAAGCTCAGAAGCTGCGCCTGCAAATTACCCAGCGCATCGCTGCTCTGCAACAGGAACTCAAGACTGAAGAGGCCAATCGCGATGAGCTGGAGCGGAAGCGCAACGACGCTGAAAAAGCTGAGCGCGGGAAGGTCGTGCGCGGTCCAGTCAAGGCAGGGAAACTAGGCATCCTCGTCAACCTAGCCAAGGAGCGTGTGAGCGGTCTCAAAAAGGCGCTGGATGAAGCATTAGACCAACGTGATGATGCAACTGACAAGGTCATCAAGCTGGAGCATATTCTGCGCAAGTTCAAGGAGGAGTATAACCCGAATTTCAACGACGAGGGTGTCAAGGCTGCTATCAAGTCGTGGGAAGATTATGCTGCTTCGGAGGCCCAGGTCTCACGTGAGTACATGCCGGACTCTGATATGAATGAGTTGCTGCGCGAAGACAATGAACACAGCGGCATTAACTGGGCTGAATTTGAAGAGGCTGAAGAGTTGGATGCTGATATTAGTAAGTTGCCTCCTTTGTTGCACGACTATATCACAGGGCGAAATCCACATTTGCCCGCAATTACATACTAACAAAAGCTCTACGAACAGTCTTCAACTTCGAAGCATATCTCCCTGAAGCACTACGCATCTCTATCCGTGAGAAGATTCTTGCGGTTCGCATGTGGATGATTGATAACGGTCTTCTCGCCGAGCCCCAAAATGCTGGCGAAAGCTCATCTGTCAGGGTTGCTCGTGAAGCCTTCGAGGCATCAGAACGCAATGTTGCCACCAAGTCACGTGACCTTGAGCAAGCCAAGGAGGACCTGAACAGCGATTACGGCCCGGAAGGCATCTTCCGCGCGCTCAAGGACAAGTGCATTTCTATTAACAGTGGCGAGTACGAGTATGAGGTGTGCTGGATGGGCCGTACGCACCAAAAGAGCAAGAAGGGCCATGGCCAGAGCCACATGGGAACGTTTGACAAGTTCAGCTGGGAGGAGTCGGACGAGGAAGAGAAGCCAGATGGAAAGGGTCTAGGCGCTGGAAAGCGTCTTGTTCTCAAGTACAATGATGGCCAGGGCTGCTGGAACGGCCCTAAGCGCCGCACTGACGTATGGCTGGCTTGCCATGAGACTGAGGAGATTTGGAAGGTCATGGAGGCTGAGAAGTGCGTTTATAAGATTGAGGTTGGCACGCCTGTGGTGTGCGATGTAGCCAAGGCTCAGGAACCCCAAGGCAAGGATGAGCTGTAAAAGCTTTCCGAGATGAATATATTTTGCCTCCCTTGTATCTTGTCCGTTGATGATTATATATGTTCTACAATCCCAGGAAGCGCATTCCTTAGTGTATTTACGAATACCTAGCCAAGGTCCTTAGATATATCGATGTGGAAATGTGGGAACATCATATGAAAGGGCAAGGTCCGTGACAGCCTATCTCCCTGATGCCGCTAGTCGGCGCCGTTTTTGTTCGTCTTGCTCAGCCAGTACTTTGCTTGCAATAGAAGCAGCCATGGGGTTATTAATTCCGCTTATTCTCTTATCTACCTTGCGGTGTTGGTCCTCTGTGGCTTTTCTTTTCGCGCCGCGCGCCGTTTTTGAGACTGCATTGCTGTTCATTTCCATCTTGTCTGCGCTGTCTTTCTTGCTCTTCTTCTTGCCGAGACTTTTATCTTTTTTAAGACTGTGTGTTAGGCCTAGGGTTCGTAGCTCTTCCATACGACTGTTAAGCCTTAAAATCTCGGGTTCTGTGGTCGGCAGAATCGGGATGATATCTCGTTGCAAGAAGGTCTCGCTACACTCGGGGCAGGCTTCCTCTTGAATCTCTTTGATTGCTGCTTCGGCAAAGGCGTGTCCGCATGGCACTAGGTACACAGACTTGGTTTTGGAGCCTATTTCCTTCATACTCACAGGGCATGACAAGACGCCTTTTCCATTTGATCCACCCCGCTTGAACTGGAGTCGAACAACATCCCGAATGGACCTGATGCCTGTGGTTTCGAATGTAGCGCGGTTGTTGTGTTCATTGTCGGCTTCGTCAGAGGCTGAAGAGGGCATGAGACCCTGGAGAATGGATTCATAGTTGTAGAGACGTCCTTTACAGTCTGATACAACACCTTCCATGTCCAATTTTTCGTCGGTAATTTGGCAGTGTGTCCAAGCATGGCTAAGAGACTCAAGCGCAGTAGCTTTTAATTCACTGACAGTCGGGTTGCGAGCCGCTTCTTTGACAAGCTCATGGCGTTTGGGGATAGAGCCTCCATCGTTGCCCATGGTAGAGGGAGTAGTGCGCGAATAAAAATAATAAAAAGGAAAGGAAAATCCACTTGCTAGATAGTTGACGTTTATCTTTCAAAGTTTGACTAAATAGAAACTAAATAAAAGATAGCTTCCTAGGAGAATGGCAAAGAAAGACGCCGCAAGAGTAACCAAGTCGCAGAGCAATGAAGTCTAGGGTTTAGGTGCACCCCCAAACAAGCCTAGACTGATAAGATAAGTACTCACTACAGCCTTGCGTCAGGCCCGCTTTAATACTCAAGTACCTCAGAAGTGTGCATGTGTTACTTGACACTGTTACATGTGCTATCTTGTTGCTAAAGCCTGGTGCAAACTAATGTTTTTCGCACGGCCTAGATACCATTCAGTACTCAATCGGCTGACTACTTTTAGCACAGGAACCTCCTTCGAGTAGTAAGCTTCTTAGCCAATTCACGGCCAAATTGAATCACTGCTTCTGCCAAAAAGAAGGCGTTTGCGTTTGTCTTGTGACGACTTCTTGCTCTGTTCTCAGCCTTCTCTTCTTCCTGGGAATAAGCAAACTTGTCACGATCTCGCACTAGACCAAGAAAGCTGTTGCTGGGTATCATTTTCGTTCGTCTTTTCTTTGCCATCAAATATTTTCTTCTTTTTTTTTCTTTTTTTCTTTTTCATTTTCTTTTTGCCCTTCGAGTTTTTGTCGCGCATTTTTGGCAAGTTTCAACGCCTGTTACTCGCCCTGTATCCGATCCATTTCCCTTCCAGTTTTTTATCGATTAGCTCAAAAGGTTGGTCAAGTCGTCTGTTTGTTTGCTTGCTGGGTGCGGACCAGACCAAGAACCTGGCTTCAAGCCTTATTTTGTTCATACAGAACACCCTTTCCCCCATCAAACTTTAATCACCGTCAGCTACGCATATCCCCAGGCGCTGACCAATCTGGACTTCGATTCGATTATATTCAACTAGACTCTTTCTCCAAACCCCAAGAGAGCTTGCACCAACCCTCATCTCGCCCGCCCTCATTTCTCGCTCGCTAACATCACGACAAGGAGACAGACTCCCATCTCATGTGCTGAAAAGCACTCTCTTCAGCTAGTCCAGGTACTTTGCACTAAACAGCTGTGCTTTGCCTGGTCTTGACGACCCATCGCAAAAGTTGCCCAACATGGCGCAACAACACCAGATTGCAATGGACCGGCTGGACATTGTCGTTAGAGACCTGCGATCTAGGTATGACTATCCTCACCCCTACCGCCTACTAGGTTGTTGCTTTCTCTAACAGCTCCCTTCCCTCAGCCGTAACACCGACGAAGCCCGGAGAAGGGCTGCTGGCGCTTTGAGAGAACTGGTATCTGTCTGCCACAGAGGTTTGTTGCTCAATCCCTTCAGGCTACACTACGTGCATGCCTAACCTATCGCTTGAAAGAACGTCCCGCTGCTGACACAAACCCCCTCCAGACTTCCTCCCAGATCAATTTCTCGCCTTCTACAATGCCGTAAACTCCAAAATCACCCAACTTATCACACATGGATCAGACTCCTCTGAGCGACTTGGTGGCGTCTATGCCCTCGAAAGCCTTATTGACTTCGACGGCGTTGACATGTCCATAAAATACACCCGTTTCACCCAGAATATTAAAACTATCCTGCGTGGAAAGGATATTCACCCAATGCAGGCAGCTGCTACTGCCCTCGGCAAGCTGTGCCGTCCTGGAGGCACCTTGACTACTGAGCTCGTTGATTCCGAGGTCAAAATGGCGCTTGAGTGGCTCCAGTCAGAACGCGTCGAAGAACGAAGATATAGCGCCATCTTGATTCTCCGTGAGCTGTCCCGGAATGCTCCCACTCTCATGTATGGCTATGTAGGGTTGGTATTCGAGCTCATCTGGGTTGGCCTGCGGGACCCCCGCAACCTGATCAGAAGTGCCTCCGCCGAAACTGTTAGCGCTTGTTTCCGGATTATTCGCGAGCGCGACCCCGAAATGAAGCGGACTTGGATGACTAAAATGTACTCTGAGGCCATATCTGGCTTGAAGGTTAACACTATTGAGTCCGTTCACGCTTCGCTCCTGGTGACCAAAGAACTACTTGAGCAAGGCGCCATGTTCATGCAGTCGCACTACCACGAGGCTTGCGACACCGTCTTTAAGCATAAAGACCACAGGGACCCCGTAATTCGGAAAACGATCGTGGCTCTGATTCCTGACCTGGCCCGCTACAATCCTACTGACTTCAGCTCAAACTACCTGCATAAGTTTATGGTCTATCTTTCTGGCATGTTAAAGAAGGACAAGGAGCGCAACGAGGCCTTCTTGGCCATTGGCGACATCGCTAACTCTGTTAAGAGCGCCATTGCACCCTATCTCGATAGTGTGCTTTTGTATGTCCGCGAAGGGCTCAGTGTCAACAGTAGGAAACGGGGCTCGGTCGACCCTGTCTTTGACTGCATCAGTCGCCTGGCTGTTGCTGTCGGTCAAACACTAAGCAAGTATATGAGTGCTCTTTTAGACCCCATTTTTGCTTGCGAGCTTACGCCTAAGCTTACACAAGCCCTTGTCGACATGGCCTTTTATATTCCCTCGGTCAAGCCTGAGATTCAAGAACGCCTCCTCGATATGCTTAGTGTAGTACTTTGTGGGGAGCCCTTCAAAACCCTGGGGGCCCCCCAGCCCAACAGCTTGACTGTATCTTCCATTACCCCCAAGGACAATAAAGACCCACAAGTACAGGAACAACGCAAAGAAGAGATTAAACTTGCCCTCAATACTCTCGGGAGCTTCGATTTCACAGGTATATTTTTATCTTTTAAAACACTTATCTTACTATACGCTTTGGACAATATGTCCCTGTGATTAAAACGTCTGCTCCTAGTGGAACGGTCTTCTAATCAGGTATAGGCTAAGTTAGTCAAAGCCTATACCCATACAACAAGTACACACACAATCAAAGCGGCGCTATTGCTCCCTACTTTCTATGAAGACGAACAACCGCTAACTTTCCAAGGCCATGTTTTGAACGAATTTGTGCGTGATGTTGCTATCAAGTACATCGAAGATGACGATCCAGACACACGAGAGGCCGCTGCCTTGACCTGCTGCCAACTCTACGTCCGCGACCCAATCATGAACCAGACTAGCATCCACGCCCTACAGGTTGTCAGTGATGTGGTAGACAAGTTGCTCACTATGGTCATTTCCGACCCCAGTTCCGAAATTCGACGGACCGTGCTTGCGGCTCTCGACGAGCGATTTGACCGGCACCTAGCTAAAGCTGACAATATCCGCATTTTATTCTTCGCTCTTAACGACGAGGTTTTTGCCATCCGAGAAGTTGCAGTTTCAATTATTGGCCGGCTTGCTCGAGTGAACCCGGCTTATGTGGTCCCATCGTTGCGCAAGACTCTCATTCAGATGTTGACAGAGCTCGAATTTTCCGATGTTGCTCGCAACAAGGAAGAGAGTGCCCGTCTTTTGAGGCTCTTGATTCAACACGCGCAGGAACTAATTAAGCCCTATGTAGAGCCTATGCTCTCGGTTCTTCTTTCAAAAGCTGACGACCCAAACCCTTCAGTTGCCGCCACCATTCTGAATGCTATTGGTGAGCTAGCGACCGTCGGTGGAGAGGGGATGCTTCCTCACAAAGATCAACTCATGCCTCTGATTATGAATGCACTGCAAGATCAAAGCTCAGATCTCAAGCGCAAAGCCGCTCTTCACGCGCTGGGCCAACTTGCTACTAACTCGGGGTATGTCATCCAACCCTACCTTGAGTATCCAGAGCTTCTTGAGCTTTTACAAGGTCTCATCCGTGCCGAGCCTCAGCGTGGCCCTCTTCGCCAAGAAACTATCAAGCTCATGGGCATTCTAGGTGCTCTTGATCCATACAAATATCAGGTTAGTTTGCAACTTCATCTCTTGGAAACTTTTGTGCATTTATTAACACACAATAGCAAGTGCAAGAGGAGCGATTCCCTGAACTGCAGCGTCGCGTGGAATCTAACCAGGTCACTGATATTTCGCTCATGATGACCGGAATAACGCCGTCAAATAAAGACTACTACCCAACTGTTGCTATCAATGCTCTTCTTCAGATTCTCAAAGACACTTCGCTTGTGCAACACCATGCCGGGGTTATTGAGGCTATCATGAACATTTTCCGCACTTTGGGCCTGGAGTGTGTATCATTCCTGGACCGGATTGTGCCTGCCTTCCTAGGTGTCATCCGGTCCTCACAAATCCAGAGGTTAGAGTCGTACTTTAGCCAACTGGCCACTTTAGTTGGCATTGTGCGGCAGCATATTCGTCAATACTTGCCTGAAATTGTTGAGTGCTTGGAGTCATATTGGAACCGCTCTCCTACCCTTCAGGTCACTATCATGCAGCTTGTCGAGGCCATTTCTCGCTCCCTTGAGGGCGAATTTAAGATTTATCTTGCACGCCTGCTCCCGCTTATGCTTGGTGCTTTGGAGCGTGATACTTCGCCTCGAAGAAACTCCTCCGAACGCGTTCTTAACGCCTTTCTGGTGTTTGGATCGAGTTGCGAGGAGTACATGCATCTCATCATTCCCGTTATTGTTTGGGCTTTTGAAAAACACGGCCAGCCTCTAGCTACGCGAAAGTTGGCTATTGAAACAATCGGGAAGATTTCAAGGCAAGTAAACCTCAACGATTATGCTGCCAAGATTATACATCCCCTCGCTCGTGTCTTGTCTATGGGCGAACCTCTGCTTAGAGTTGCTGCTCTCGATACGTTGTGTCTTCTAATTTCTCAGCTTGGCAAAGATTATCTTCATTTTATCAGCCACGTCAACAAGATCATGTCTATGAACCAAATCCAGCACCAAAACTACGAGTTGCTGACCGGTAAGTTACAGCGGGGCGAGGCCCTGCCACAGCCCCTTAGCTCTGAGACACAATCTGGAGAACCTAGTGCTGAGCCAATGTTTGGTGACATGGGTTCTCGCACCTTGGAGATGAATACGGTGCATCTTAAGGCTGCCTGGGATACCAAGGGAAAGTCTACTAGGGAAGATTGGCAAGAGTGGATTCGCCGTCTTAGTTCGACGCTTCTTAGCGAATCACCTAATCACGCCTTGAGAGCTTGCGCCAGCTTAGCAAGTGTGTACTCACCATTGGCTCGTGATCTCTTCAACTCTGCTTTTGTGTCATGTTGGAGTAAGATGTACGACTCGGCCCAAGAGGAGCTCATTACAAACATCGAAAACGCGATAAGATCGGAAAATGTTCCTCCAGACCTCCTCGGCTTACTGCTCAACCTGGCTGAGTTCATGGAGCACGACGACAAGGCTTTACCCATTGATATTCGAGTTCTTGGTCGCGAGGCTGCTCGTTGCCACGCTTATGCCAAGGCTCTCCATTACAAGGAACTTGAGTTCCTCCAGGATCAAAGTGCGGGTGCCGTTGAGGCCCTAATTGTCATCAATAACCAGTTACAACAGTCTGATGCAGCTATCGGTATTTTGCGGAAGGCTCAGAACTACAAAGAAGGCATTCAGTTGCGTGAGTCCTGGTTTGAAAAGCTAGAACGTTGGGAAGAAGCTCTAAATTTCTACACTAAGCGTGAGGAAGAGATCCCCGACGACCAGCCCACCCCCATTGACATCATCATGGGTAAGATGCGCTGTCTACACGCCCTTGGTGAATGGGAAGCGCTGTCGAGCCTAGCTGCTACGACATGGCACCATTCATCGCCCGAGACCCAGCGCCGGATTTCAGGCCTCGCTACTGCCGCCGCCTGGGGTCTTGGGAGATGGGACGAGATGGATGGATATTTGCAATCAATGCGCAGACTGTCTCCCGACCGTTCCTTCTTCAGTGCTATCCTTGCTCTCCATCGCTGCCAATATCGGGAAGCTTTTACTTGTGTGCAGCAGGCCCGTGAAGCGCTTGATACCGAGCTTAGTGCTCTCGTCAGCGAATCATACAACCGTGCGTACCAAGTCGTTGTCCGTGTTCAGATGCTAGCTGAGTTAGAAGAGCTTATTACCTACAAGCAATGTGACGGAGATGAGCGGAGAAGAGCCACGATGCGTCGGACATGGGAAGAACGTCTCATGGGCTGTCAACGTAATGTGGAAGTGTGGCAGAGAATGCTCAAGCTCCGCCATCTAGTTATTTCCCCGGCCGAGAATATGCATATGTCAATTAAATTTGCTAATCTATGCCGCAAGTCTGGCCGCATGGGCTTGGCTGAAAAGTCTCTTAAAGCCCTAGTCAGCATTGAATTGCCACTCGAGACTATTATTCCGTATTGGAATGAGAATGATCCAAGTATTATCCTAGATCCCGAGGTTGAAGCTCGTATTCCGAGAGACATCCCGGAGCAGGTTGTGTACGCTATTCTCAAATACGTCTGGGAGCGAGGACAACAGACCAAGACTCAACGGAATAATATTCCTGAGAAGACTCTTTATTGTCTGCGCAAGTTCACCCGAGACACAGCCAACCGTTTGGAGCTAATCCGTAACTCGCTGAACCAGCACGCTTCAAATGGAGCCGAAATCCCTAGCGACTTTAGTTTTCACCATCCTCTTGACCCTGCCATTGTTAATCCGCAAGCGCAGCAGATGATCCAGGACCAGGCGATACTACTAGCCAAGTGCTACCTCCGACAGGGCGAGTGGCTTGTTGCCTTAAATAAGCACAATTGGCAACACAGTCATGTGGCTGATGTCCTTCGCTCATACTCGGAGGCTACCAAATACAACCCTCGTTGGTACAAGGCTTGGCATGCCTGGGCTCTGGCCAATTTCGAGTTGGTGCAGATGTACAGCTCCGAAGCTCCTGAACGCGGTAATATGGACCGTGCAATTGTCATCAAACATGTGGTCCCTGCTATAAAGGGCTTTTTCAAATCGATTGGCCTTTCGATGGGGAGCTCTCTTCAAGACACGCTTCGTCTTCTTACTCTATGGTTTGCTCATGGCACCCATATTGAAATCAACGCGGCCGTGACAGAAGGTTTTGGCAGTGTTAGCATTGACACGTGGCTCGAGGTCATTCCTCAGTTGATTGCGCGTATCAATCAGTCTAACAGACGCGTGCAATCCTCGGTCCACAACCTGCTTGCTGACGTTGGCCGTGCCCACCCTCAGGCCTTAGTTTATCCCCTTACCGTGGCGATGAATACCACTGGGCAGACTGGCCAAGTCGGTCAGAGCACACGACGGTCTCGCTCGGCTGCTCAAATCATGGAGAGTATGCGTCAACATAGTGCTAATCTCGTGGCTCAGGCTGCTATGGTCAGTCGAGAGCTTATCCGTGTAGCCGTTCTTTGGCATGAAATCTGGCATGAAGGCTTAGAGGAGGCGTCTCGACTCTACTTTGGAGACCAGAATGTTGAAGGCATGCTAGCTACCCTCCAACCGCTTCATGAGTTGCTTGAAAAGGGCCCTGAGACTCTTAGGGAAGTTTCCTTCCACCAAGCCTTTGGCCGCGACCTGGCTGAGGCTCGTGACTGGTGCCGCCAGTGGGAGACCAGCCGGGACTTGAACGACATTAATCAAGCTTGGGATCTTTATTACCAAGTATTCCGTCGCATTATTCGCCAGCTGCCGCAGGTGACTACCCTAGAGCTAGCATACTGCTCACCAAAGCTCTTAGAAGCCAAGGACCTTGATCTAGCGGTTCCCGGTACCTACCGCAGTGGCCAGCCCATCACACATATCCAGTCGTTTGACACGGTGGTCACGGTCATCAACTCCAAGCAAAGACCCCGCAAGCTGCATATCAACGGCAGCGACGGTGTGGCATCTCCCTTCCTCCTCAAGGGCCACGAGGATATCCGCCAGGACGAAAGAGTCATGCAGCTCTTTGGACTATGCAACACTCTGTTGACTAATGATTCGGAATGCTACAAACGCCACCTCATGATTCAGAGATACCCTGCTATTCCTCTGTCGCAAAACTCGGGTCTTCTAGGTTGGGTGCCGAACAGTGATACGCTACATGTCCTTATTAGGGAATACCGCGAATCACGCAAGATTCTGCTCAACATCGAGCACAGAATAATGCTGCAGATGGCACCTGACTACGACAATCTTACCCTTATGCAAAAGGTCGAGGTGTTTAGTTATGCACTCGATAATACTACTGGTCAAGATCTGTACCGTGTTCTGTGGCTCAAGAGCAAGAGCTCTGAGGCCTGGCTAGAGCGTCGCACCAATTACACACGATCGCTAGGTGTCATGTCGATGGTAGGCTATATCTTAGGTCTAGGCGATCGCCATCCGTCTAATCTCATGCTTGACCGAGTTACGGGCAAGATCATCCACATTGATTTTGGCGATTGCTTCGAGGTAGCCATGAAGAGAGAGAAGTATCCCGAAAGGGTTCCTTTCCGCCTAACGCGCATGCTCACGTACGCTATGGAGGTGTCCAACATTGAGGGAAGCTTCCGGATTACTTGTGAACATGTGATGCGAGTGCTCCGCGATAACAAGGAGAGTGTAATGGCCGTGCTTGAAGCTGTAAGTTTACCCTTGGTTGCTTGGTTTTTTATACCTATTCTAGCGACTCGTCACATGTTGTTCTTTAATTACTAATCCATGTATAATTCAGTTCGTTCACGATCCCCTTCTCACCTGGCGTCTGACCAATACCAACAGTCCGGCTGGCCCATTCCAGTCCGAGCGTGAGCAGGCTCTCGCCGGCCCTAATGGGCCGCGAATGCGCCGTACCTCGGTGCTTGAAGGAAACCCGGCCGAGCTTATGGCAGCACAGGCCGCTGCAGGCGACGAGCTCGACGCTCTTGGCGGCGCGCCACCAGTCAGCCGATCGCGTGCGCGAACCAACTCGACAGCGCTCTCTGAAGCCGCTCTTGCCAATGGTGTGGGGGCTGCCGGAGCCGGAGCTGGTCCTGGTGGCGGTGGTGCAAATATCAATGGAACCGCTGCGAACAACAATAACGCGAACGACCCAGCAGACATGCAGAACGCACGAGCGCTGGAAGTCCTACATAGAGTCAACCTGAAGCTCACTGGCCATGATTTCAAGAATAACGAGGAGCTGGATATCATCAGTCAAGTTAATAAGCTGATTGTCGAGGCTACTAAGCTTGAGAATCTTTGCCAGCATTACATAGGATGGTGCAGCTTCTGGTAGATCAGGATGGAGGGGGCCGGGGAGCGGGAGAAAAGCGGTAGAAGAAGATGGACTACTTGGGATGGGGGGTTGATGGACAGTGGGTATGGATATGGATGGATAAGCCAGAAGGGAAAGCGAGAAGGGGAAGGCGAGGACTTGGTTTTCGAGTTTTCCTTTGAGGTTTTATGTGTTGTTTTTCTTTTTCTTTCTATGGGTTGCACTTTTGCTTTTTTCTTTCGTCTTTTTTCTTGTCATCTTCATCTTGACTTTTATTTTTCCTTTCCTACTTTGCCCTCCCCCACTTCCTCACTATAGAAACGGAAGCTTTATTTGGTTTCTGTTCGTTCGTCGCAGTTTTTTTCTTTTCTTGATGCTTTTACTTATTTCCTTCGCTAGAAATCAAAGGAATACGCACACACACTTACGATGATTTTTAGGCTTGAAATCTCAAACTCAGCCTGTCTTTGCAAGGCATCTTCGTTTTGTTTGTTTGTTTTTGTTTGTACTATTTAACGTCTACCTGATTGATTTTACCCAATAATACGACAGCATATTCCGGGCAAGACCAGCCGGGGATGATGTCGTCATCCGGGGCCGTTCTTGGGCGGTCAGCGGTTGCGGGTGTGCATGAGCTTCGGAAGCATCCCTTGACCATCGTGGGCCCAGTGTAAACACCGGAAGGTTCCTCAAAGCCTGGTAGACGGAACCGGGTCTGTTCGGGCCCTTCTCGACACCTCCGTATCCTCCCGGCTGTCTGTTCTGATTTTGTTTTTCCTCCTTCCCCATCTAAACCTCTCTCTCGTTCTCGCCGCCTGTTTCCCCGTCTTCTCCCTCTTCTCCTCCGGTCTCCCCTCCGCCTCCTCCTCCTTCTTCCCTTTCGGTTTCTTGTGTAGGGGCTTTGTCTTTCTCCGGCTGTAGTTCCTTGAGATTGCGTCGTAGTACCGTAGACACATAACTCGTTGCCTTGGTCTTGCTTAGTAACTTGTCCGCAAATCTCTGGCTTCACGGCCTCTTGAGCGCCCTGCACGTCCACAGATGTGCACGATCTTTCTTCTTCTTGCAAAGTTTGCAGCCTCGTGGTCCATCGTGGTTGAACCTGGTATGGTAATCGTCACAATCGCCATGTCCAGTTCTAGCAGTTAACACGTAGCCCAGTTCGACTCTGCTGAGTCTTTTGTAGTCGTCGACACGGAGGGGGGGGCACAGGCAATCTTAATGTTTTCGTCGTAGCCTTCCTGTTTCTTCCGCCATTCCTCGTACTCCGTACGAAGCTGGCTTCGCCTCCACCTCCGTGCCCCGGCTAGGCTGATGCGGGGATTAAGGACAGTCCCTTGACACCCCTCTTTCGCCTCAGCATCAGCCTTCTCGTTGCGTCCAAGGCCTGTATGGCCTGGAACCCACAACACTTGGACCTTTCTCGCTGGGTCTGAGTCTTTCCATTCCGCCAAGATCTGTCTGGTTGTATAGATGGCGTCCTGCGAGGTGCTGTTGTAGGTGGATGTATCTCGCAGACGGTCTACGACGCTTCGGTTATCTAGACAAATCCAGATTTCCTCTGTGTCTGTGTTGTCGTGCATTTTGTTGCCTCGAGGGCCGTGTACGCTTCCGCATCTGCTACCTCCATCCATTTGCCCAAAGCGACCGGGAGAAGGGGAAGCACCAGACCTCAAAGGTACCCCCCCGAGGGTTGTAAGAGGGAGAGTTGCCATCCCCTCCTCACTCCAATCCTCTGAACTCATCCCCTTAACCTCCGCCCCTCCCGTTCTCTCAGCCTCTGTGACCTCCGCACCTCGAACTCCTCCCCTTCTCCTCTGTCACCCGCTCTCGCCCCTCTTCCTCTAGGCTCCGCCTCGGCCTCCGCTCCTGCGTCCCCTCCCCCAGACTCAACCTCGATCTCCGGCTCCGACCCCTCTGACTCCAACAGTTCGTCTTCTTCTCCGTCCCATTTACAGGCGGTTGTTGTTGTTGATGTACCATTTACAGGCGGCTTCGTTTGTTTGTTTGTTTGTTTGTTTGTTCTATTTAACGTCTACCTACTATTTATTACATAGCAATACGACGGCATGATCTGGACGGAAAAGGGGCAAGGAGATGTCGTCCCCCGACACCTCTTCCGGG
>JAXCEX010000319.1:0-21096 GCA_038382965.1 Ceratocystis huliohia
AAAAACACAAGCAATGGGGGCGAGGTGTTATCATTGCTTAAAACAGCCTATCAAAATATGTTTTTTAGCCCAAAACAGGCCTCTAAAAAAAAAAAAGGAGAAAAAAAACAAAAAAAAATAAAAGGGAAAAGGAAAAAGAATGAAGAAAAAACGAAAACGAAAAGGGCGAGGTGAGATTATCCTCTCAGTCAAGAACAGCCCCAACACTAACAAGATCCCAAGAACAAAAGAAAAACAAATGCTCAAAAGACGCAAATATACGCGTCCCCGTCCTCTTCCGCTTGGCCGTCGTCTCATCCTCACTTCTCAAGCGAAGGCCCCAACCAACGACATCAGCATCGCCCCCGCCACTACCGCAATGTATGCATTTCTCCGTCTCGTGCCGTTCAGTGTTTCGTAGCTCTTCTCCGACAAGAAGTCCTCCGCTAGCAGCTGCACCAGTCCTGCAAACAGCAGCAAGCCCGCCGATATGGCGTTCATCACGCCCACCATCAGCAGGCCTGTCTGGCTTTGCGGATCGTACAGCCCGTGGACCAGCAGCCCAATGGCCTGGCCAATCGGGGTCGTTGCTCCAAATGCCAGCACCATGAGCCACGGCTGCGGCGATCGCTTTGGGAAGTGAAGTGCTGCGATGCGGCTACCCAGCGCTAGACCCTCGAAGCACTGGTGGAAGCTAATGGCTATCAGAAACACGACAAACGCTGGGCCCGTGGCTACGGAGATAGCCATGCCGATAAAGATGCTGTGAAATAGAATTCCAGCTTCCAGCAACACGCACTGCAGGAATCTCCGCCGTTGCTCGGCCAATACACTCTCCGGTACGTCTTGAATATCCAGCTCCGATCCAAAGTCATGCGACCCAGATGCGCTTGCCTGGACTTCTATCGCCAATGGGTCATCTATGTCATCAACATCGTAGTCCGAGTCTTCATCGGTAAAATGCTGGCCTAGCTTGCCGCCATTGTTTGACGACATCAGCGTTGGTATGGAGCTGGGTAGCGGCGACACACCGGATACAAGGCTCTCTGTTGCTTCAGCGTCATCACGTGACGCATTTCCCGAGTGTCGATCATGCACTCGAGAGCCTTGGCTGCCATGCCCGCCTCCCTCAATTTTATTGTACTGGTCGTCAGGATCGTTCCATTCGCCGTGGCTGTGGGAGTGGGAGTGCCCAGCACCTCTGGTCGCTAGATACATTTCCACTGAGACTATCACCAACGCGGAGCACATGGCAATGAAGCCAGGCAGTGGCGGGTAGCCCTCGTTGAACAAGTATGGCAAGCACGGATCGTTGAGTGAGCTGAAGGCCGTGGGAAGAAGGTGTACGAAGCCGGTAGCAAGGAGGACTCCAGTTCCAAAGTGCTGACATAGGAAGATGATTCGGCTTTGCAACGAGTTAGGCGTCGATTTCGCCGAGGATATTCGTCGAGAAAATAATGGGAACGCACACGCTGCAAGTGATGACAATGAGTTGGGGTTAGATTCGAAGGACAAGAAATAAAGACGTAAAGAGCGCATGCTAGGTCGTAAGACATTTGCCCGCCCAGGGCTTGTTAATTAGACTTACCCAGCGTGCTCACAAACAAGATTAACGCCAACGCCGCAAGATGCAAAGGCGTATTATATGTTCCCCGATCGCCGCTGCCACATTGTGGCTTCCTCTTTGTAGCGCCAAAATCTCGGCGCTCGAGTTCAGCTAAGAGGACTTCGGTTGATACCAAGGACCATGAAGGATCTGTAGAGCGAGCAATTCAGCCCTTAAGTTAGTTACCGCAGCATTATAGCACGCATAGTACAGGTAAACAAGCATAAATAAAGCCACCAAATCACAGCAATGACAGCCATGGGCAGGAGTCAACATGTGCGCAAGCGCTAGCTCCAAAAACACCAGCAATTATTCACACAAGTAGAAAAAGGCCAACAGCAACAGCACTCCCCCGGCCCATGCGTCTCTCCGTTAACAAGCCACCGCAAGAGCACATCATTTAGGGGGACGGGGGACAAGAAAGTGACATTCCCGACAGCTGGTTGAATGACGTACCTGACGCCATTGTATGTTAATGGAGGGTATAAAGAACTGCAAACTGCAAACTGGGAGGCTCGCGATGATCCGCTCCCTGGAGTTTTCCTGCTCTAGTCGGTTCCGCGGGTTGCTCGGTCAGATCGGATGGCAGGTTCGGATAGTCCAAAAAGATTGTGATAGAGAAATCGATAAATCAGAAGAGAGAATGCCAGACAAAACCCGCGCAGCCACCGTCAAACTTCCAGACAGACGGCAAAATCGATGCCTGGAATTAATGCTATGATGCAGGTTAAGGGGGTGGCTTATGTACTGAATAGGGCCACATAAAAAGAGCAAAGAATCTAAACCACAAAGACAGTGAGAATCGCCGTTGCTCTAGTGTTTGATTCTCAGCCCTGCTGAATGAGTGCCAAGCTAGATTAAAATAGGGAAAAAATAAGAGGAATAGGCGAAAAAAGACACAAACATAGACATATCAAGAGCTAATGCCAATGAGTTTGCAAAATGAAAGGAGAAGAGAAGAGAGTGTAGCTGGTAAAATAGGTTGTGATGACGACAATGGCAGGCTCGAGTTAGGGTTAGCCCATGAAGAGTAAAAGGGTAAAAAGGCAGCCGGGTCAAAAGGGTTCTCATCCAGCCCAAGTCAATGTACAGCACTTCATGTACAAATGTCGTGGTGTAAAATATCGCATATGTATATGGCGTCCACCCGAATTTCCCCTCTTCCTGTCCTTTTATTCACCCTCTGCTCCATCCTGAATATCACTCTGGATTGCCTTGCCAAGAAAAAAGTCTCCTGCCTCAATCTTCTTGCATTTCTTCGCGCGGCTTGCGCTGACCTTGATATATAACTAGGATGGTCTAGTGCTACAACCCGGGAATTCCCTTCTCTTGCCTCTTTTTCTCCCTCTCTCGGCCTAGTGACCAACGATAGCGCTTCTCTTTTCTAATGTCTTGGCCTTGGCCTTCGTGCTAGCTGCATCTTCGAAACATGCTGCCCTGACCTTGCTTACGCATCGTACCGTACTTTTCTATGGGACATCTGCCACTAACCCTAACTTTGGAGTATCAAAGTTTGGCCATCAAATCAAATTGGACATGCGTTCTTGTTCTGATCGTGATATCATGCTTGCAAACAATTAGTTCAAGAATAGTAATCATAAGCCCTCCCCTCTATTACAAATCTTCTTGGAATTGGATTGTGTGCCGGTGCTTCTTTGACATAAACACCCAAGCCATCCCAGTCCCAGTCTGGCAAGAGAAACAGCTTGGAGCAAGCGTCACTAACTCATAAATCATCATCCACCTCCATGGTCTCTCCGCCTTCCGCCTGAGACGCCACGTCGCTATTTTTCGGAATTGTGGCTTCCTTGTCAATCAGTTGTCTTGAAACCGATACGATGTTGTCCTCAATAAGCTTCTGGCCCACATCCTCCATGTGCTTCTTGGGATCTAGTTTACCAACATAACGGGTTTTCAGCTGGTCCTTGGTGAGCTCCGTCTCCTCTTTCACCCGCTTTTCGTAGCCATCGGATAGCGCCACCAATCGTTGCATGCGCTCCTTGTTCTTGTTGGCTTCCGCGTGGAAGTCGTCCATCTCCAGCGCCTCCGTCCAGACGTGCTTGTGCAAGTTCATAAGCATATTCTCTTCGAGTGTCGTCTTGCGATAGTCAATCGCAATCGAGTAGTAGTGTCGGTTAAGGCCGTGGATTAAGGCCTGGATCGACGGCTTGTTGAGGTGCCCTAGATTGCTGGTGCTCTGGCGGGGCTCCTGTCCCAGCATCAGGGACTGGGGGTTGATCAATCTGAACGCATCAATGACAACTTTGCCCTTGACGGACTGAATAGGGTCAATGACGACTGCAACTGCGCGGGGCGTCAGCTGCTCAAAGGACTGCTGTGTCTGGATGTCAACTGACGAAAGCCAGCAGCCAAAACCGGGATGCGAATGGTACCAACCGACAACCGTCTCGGGCCTGATAAAAAAAGCGCAAGTGTTAGTTCAAAGTATGCTCCCGCACCTTCGTCTGCCTGTTTAGCTGGGCCGCCCTAGGCTTACCTGCCAGTCTGTTTCAACATTTCCATCATCTTGGTCTGGAAAATAGGGTCCACGGCCTCAACACTGACACTAGTGCCGCTCTGAGGCATAGCAAAAACATCCACAACGCGGACGGTGAAGTCATCCACAAACTCTCCAAGCATGAGGCCCATAACTTCCATGGGAACACCTGCTCGACCGTGGCGAAGCATCTTCAGTAGGGCAAGTGATGAAATATGGACCGTTTCCGAATTGTCAATAAGGGCGGCGTTATCCTGTATACAATTGGTTGTCAGAGCACGATATTTCTTTGGTCCATGGCATGCTGTGCCTCGATTTTTGCACAAGGCAGAAAGGAAAAGAAGCATTGCAATGAGGCTGGCTCGGTATCGCGACTTACGCTGGGCTGTTGTCCAAAGGACATGCCGCTATGGTTAAGTATTGACCTAATGTGTTCCATCCTGCTATTTACTAAGACTTGGTAGGCAATGAGGGTCAGGAGTAGTAATTGAAAGAGCAAAAAACGCAAAAAGAAAGACAGGAAGAGTATGCAGCTCGTTTGTTAGTTGGTATTTTGGTGTCAAGAAAGCACTGATAGAAGAAGGTAAAGCCGTGGACGATGACGTTTGGAACTGGAAACTGGTATCTGCGAAATGGCAAGGACAAAAACAAGCTTCCATAGGTTGACGCCAACCTCAGCAGCCTGGCCGTGTAGCCACAATAGCTCTGGCACGCCACAGGCTGTAGCTTCAGCCTCAATATGCCCCACATCACGTGCACCGTTGCTCTAGGGTTTGCCCACTTGACGCTTAACGTATGACGCGTGCCTGTATGTAGTTGTCCCCTTCAGCCACGCGGCTTATTATTGGACGACACCCTTGATAAGGGTCTTGTTTGGCTTGGTAGACCCACATTTTCCTCATCTTTAACATGGCTAGTACTAGTTGGTTGATACTCGCTATTATAAGCGTGATAAAGCCTGGGTCCAGCCGCAAGCGCAAGGCAGAGCGACCAAATTGACTTTTATTCAGGATCCTTGCAGAGCGAGCGTTGGTTGCTTCCGCATTTCCACTCTTTGAACACACCAGGCACATTATATCAATGCTATTTTTGCACTGAGAATCACTTCTGTTCTCCTTCTCTCCCCCACCCTCCCCCATTGTCGCTCTTCTGTCTTGGCCTTTTGCCTAGTTTTATATCTTATATCTCCTCCACCATTCTTTAGCGACCCATCTTGTTCTTGCCATCAAACTTCCTGTCGATAATTCAGTACCTCTCCAAAGAACAAGTCTTGCTTTGCCTGAGAATAAACTTGCGTCTCTTCTTTTAAAGCCTTTGCGAGGACACTCCTATCGATATTGACCTCAACACTCTCCCCATATTGCTGCGATTTATACAATAGCCTTCTGGGACTCGCTCCGCACTTTGAACCCTCCCGGATCTTCCTCCACACACAGCCGGCACAATGTCTGGTTCTGGTGCTTCCGGCTCCATTTCCGAAACGCTGGGTGGCCAGCTGACATCAATCGCGCTCAACCAGACCCCTAAGAAGGTGGCATATTTCTACGACTCAGATATTGGTAACTATGCCTATGTTACTGGCCATCCCATGAAGCCGCATCGCATCAGGCTGGCGCACAGTCTTATTATGCACTATGAGCTCTACAAGTACATGGAAATATACGTAAGTCTCTGTTCAAGCCGTGTTAATATCCCGAAAGCCATGCGACCCTTCTCTAACTAGATTCCAATAGCGCGCGAAGCCTGCCACCAGAGGCGAGATGACACAATTCCATACCGACGAGTACATCGATTTTCTGCAAAAAGTGACTCCTGATAACATGGACGCCTTCCAAAAGGAACAGGGCAAGTACAATGTTGGTGATGATTGCCCTGTTTTCGATGGTCTTTTTGAGTTTTGCGGTATCAGTGCCGGCGGTAGTATGGAGGGTGCTGCTAGACTCAACCGGCAAAAGTGTGATGTTGCAGTCAACTGGGCCGGAGGTCTTCACCACGCGAAAAAGAGCGAAGCCTCTGGATTTTGCTATGTGAATGGTGAGTAGACCTTATTTCTTTTTCCGTGGAAGCGTAAAAAGACAACTCCCCGCCCAATAATGGGGTAGGAGCTAACCGCTATGTATAATCGCAGACATTGTCCTCGGCATTCTTGAGCTTCTCCGTTTCAAAAAGCGCGTTCTTTATATTGATATCGATGTACACCACGGTGACGGTGTCGAAGAAGCCTTCTACACAACAGATAGAGTCATGACAGTGTCCTTCCACAAATACGGAGAGTACTTCCCTGGTACTGGAGAGCTCCGCGATATCGGTATTGGCCAAGGCAAGCACTATGCCGTCAACTTTCCGCTGCGAGATGGCATCAACGATGTCACCTATAAATCTGTTTTCGAGCCTGTTATTTCACATGTCATGGAGTTTTTCCAACCCGAGGCTGTGGTTCTACAGTGTGGTGGTGATAGTCTTTCTGGGGACAGACTGGGCTGCTTCAATTTAAGCATGCGAGGCCACGCGAACTGCGTCAACTTTGTCAAGAGCTTCAACAAGCCTACAATGATGCTAGGTGGCGGTGGCTATACTATGCGAAACGTTGCGCGCACGTGGGCCTTTGAAACTGGCGTCATGGTGGGCAAGGAAATGAACAATACCATGCCATACAACGAATACTACGAATATTACGGCCCCGACTATGAGCTAGATGTGCGTCCCTCCAACATGGACAACGCTAATAGCCCCGAGTACCTCGACAAAATCAAGGCTGCGGTCATTGATAACCTACGACATACTGCCCCCGCACCCTCTGTGCAAATGCAGGATGTGCCCCGCCAGCCTCTTGGCGGCATGACCGACGAGGAAGAGGCCGAGCTTGATGATTTGAACGAAGACTTGCATAAAGATTCCCGCATGACCCAGCGAGAGTGGGAGAAAAAAGTCGCAAATGAGGCTGAGCTTGAGCCTGATAGCGAAGACGAAGAAATGGCCCACAGCATTGGTGGACCTCGTCCTACCGCTCCAAAGCGTACATTCAATGACTACCGCAATGACGAAATGGAGGTTGATAGCGGCAACGCCACTCCCGCCAATGGCCTCGATGGTGACAAGTCCCCCAAAAAGGCTCCCTTGGAGACTACGGAAACCTCCAATGAAGATGTTGACATGGACAGGGAAGTCCCGGAGGAGCTATCGCCTAATGAAAAGGGGTCCAAGGTTTCTAGCCCCACCAAAGAAGCGGCTGGAAAGGAAGAGAGTCCTAAAGAGTCGGGGAAGCAAGAAGAAAAGCTTCCTGAACCTGATAAGTCACATATCCCGGAGAAATCAACCGAGGTCTCGAATGAAAAGCTTGTTGTCGATGCCGACGGTGATATTGGCATGGCTGACACGGAAGCTCCAGAAGTCAAGAAAGAAGAAGTAGAGCCGGCTGTGATCACGGAAACTGAAACAAACAAGCCTAACTCTGGCGATGTCACAGTGGCCAAGACTCCCACAGCCGAAACCGCTGTAGTCAAATCTGCCGCTACAGATGCCTCTACTGAGGTTGCTGCCAAGGAACCTGCTAATCCCGTACCTGAAGTAGCCAAGGAGCCTGGCCCTGTCGCTGAGGAAAAGGCAAGCGCGGGGCAAGTAACCAAGGAGCCTGAATCTGAGACGAAAAAGCCACCGGTGAGCGAAGAGACGACCCAAGAGAAGGATGGCGTGGAAAAGGAGTCCAGGAAAGAGAACGAGGAGAAAAAGGAGGAAGCAAAGCTTTCGACCGTTGAAAAGAAGGAGGCTACGCCCCAGCCCGGAGCTACAGCCAAGGCTTCTGAAACTGCAGCTGAGCTCGTTCCCGGTACTGAATCGGCTGCTGAGTCGAAGGAAGCGCCGCCAGCATCAGCTGAGGACAAGGAAAAGCCTGTTACTGCCCAGGAGACTACCAACGCCTCCACTGCCGCTGATAAGGACCAAGAAGCGTAGTAAGATTTTCGTGTAACTTTGTGCACTTTCGTTACGACACTGTGGATCTTCTTGCTTCTCATGTCTCTATGGGAAAGTGAGTGAGACGATCTACTGACAACAAATGTTTTTGTGTATATCCACCCCGGTATTTGTTATGGCTGGGAAAGCCGATTCTTTTTGGGTCTGTTTTGGGGCGTATGGAGCGGTTTTCCCGTGTTTGTGAGTTTCTATGCTGCTTACTTTATTTGCTTTAATCTTACCTACTGCTTGGAGAGATGAATAGGTTACTTTATCTAGGGCATTAGGTACTGTTGAATACATTATATGAAAGGCTAACCCATGTATTATTATGATGTGAATTCTACGATTATTTGTTGACAAAAATGAAAGAACGCTGGCCCAGAAATGTTACCAGACAAAGAGACAGCGCATTACAGGACCTAGGAGACGAGATAAAGCGAGTCCTAAACACCTAGATAGATGAGACCTGGAAAGGTAGCCCGAGTGCTGCAGGTCGTCCCAGGACATTTAGGCGTGGAAAGTAGCGAGCTAGCGGATACTCGAGCAAAGTTGGGGCGCTGGAGAACGACAACAGAATACCACATCAACCGAGAAATCGACCACGTCTCGACTATGTCCCCTTGGGGCCAGTGTCCCCTCTAAACCCCCTTCTGTGCTTCCCGATACAAGGACTTTACTAGAAGGGAGCCAGGCCATGTTGTAGCGGCTAGGTCTGATGACGGAGGCTTCGACAAGCACCACAAGCGGGTGCAAGGCCATAGAGCTAGGTGTTTACGGGGAGGCTTCTGGAAGACACGAAAGCAAAGAGTAACGTTTCTGGTATGCTGCGCCGCAGCCTCAGATTCATCCAGAAGAAACAATAACTGGAGCCTGTACTGAGCTGCTTGGGCCTCGTTGAGAGAAGCCCTCATCGAGCTGTGTGGAGAGGGTCACTGCTTCCACCATCGGCAGGGGACCTTGTATTGTTTTCATTATTTTTATTTTTGGCGCTTTTGAAACCCCAGGACGAGCAGCCATACGACCTTAAGCTAGGGGAGATAGCATTGGTGTGAATGAAGGAGAGGAGAGAGATGCAGTGGGGGCGGGGTAGTTCTGCAAGATCGGGAGAAGATGCTAAGGGGCACCAGTCACAACAAAATGCTGCAACAGGCATGCCTATAGAAGAAAAAGACCGCTGTACTCGGCCAGGCCTTATCCCCCACGCCGATAGCCGGTGGTCTTGTAGTCTGGTTTTCACGCAGCCACCGCAGGCAGAAAACACTAGATAGCCAGTCTTGAAGACTAGCAGGTACGCCGCCCGTCCTAGGGCTACGTCGGATAGAGAGACCTCCTGGCCCCAAAGCCGAACCCTAAAAAGGTATAAGAGACACTAGGAGCCCACGTGTGCCTTGACTGCCTGAGAGTTTCCCTAGAAGACGAAACACTGCCGTATTGATACAAAACAACGGCAGGTTAACATGCACGATTGCTGCAAATTTTATCAAGCGATGCTTACGGACGTTGCGTATATTTACGTTCAAGGTCTTTTATGAGCTTATCAAAACTTTAACCTAGTCTTGCGAAAGAACATCGGGCCCAGAGTTGTTTGGTCTTAGTCGTTACAGTGATAAACATTAACTACACTCAAGCTCAAGCTCAAGCTCAAGCTCGGGTAGCTCAGGTGCAGATCACGGAGCTTGACTGTATGTTAGTGGGAGAAGCCGGTTGGCCCACTCTTTTACTACCAAAGGCGGTGAGGAGAGCGAAAGCCAAAGGTAGACACCAGGCTACGCAAAAAAAAGATCACCATGGAAAACATACAACACTGGGGATTCCCACGTGGTCACCCACCGTAGTACTAGTCCAGCGCTTGGTAGGTTAACTAGGGGAGAGCGGACGGGATCCCGTGCTTTCTACAAGCTATGGTCGTATGTCCTTGAGTTGACTGCTGCTCTCGTCGTACTTATACACTTAGACCATCCTAATCCGCTTGTTGCTGTGAAAGAAAACTGAACAATTACTAATATTCCTAACAATCAGACCTCGCACTTGCAAAACCCCACCCCACAACTCCCAAGCCAAGTGTTATTTTAATCGGGCCGTTCAAATTCCTCCTTTATATCTCGCCATAGAGAAATCACCCATACAAAAGAGACAACGGCTGCAAAGGCCTGTCGGGCCATGACAATCCCTGCAACGGCACAGCCTGCAATGACGTCAGCTGAAAAAGCGGCTGCCACAAAACCGCCTAAAGCGACAGGAAGCAAGACGTCGGGCTCTAGAGGGCAGCCAACCCTGTCCCATGACTGTGACCGACCAGGAACGCAAAGAAACAGCCACTGAGTGCAAAGAAAGACGAGTAACTTATTGGGCAAATTTAGACGGCGGTCGAGCTGACGTCTAGTCAGCCTTCGGAGGGGATATTAACCTGATGAACCCGAGAGAATATAGGAGGGTTCGCAAGTCAGAAACAAATCCCCAGCGTCGACATCCCTGGTCCAACCTTAGGAGGAAGCCGCAGACTGCAAGAGAGTCTCGACACACCAGAAGTCCAAGTATAGCTTCTTAGTATGCGTCCGGACAAGACGCGAGATACGAAAGACAACAACTACCAAAACAGATGCCAGGACAAGGTATCCACCATGTCAGCTATTGATGGGCCCTATGTGGCTAGGAAATTTGCCTTTCCTTGCTCTTAGGAGTACCAACAACAAGCACTACAACAACGTTGCTATAGAAGAGCGCATCGCAGCTGATGGTACATGCCGACGACTATTTCAACAGGCAAGCAGCAGTCTAGAAGAAAAACATAGCTATCTCCTTTCACCAAGGCCAAACCACAGTGCTAGGAGCAAATCTAGTCAGCTGAATCATAGTCCAACCTAATCCAGAAAACGTTTTTATACATTGAACGCGCCGTGGTACCGACTAATTGCCCTGCATGGGGCTTGGAACTAAGCCATGTAGCGCTCGAAAGACAGTGCTTTGGATAGGGTAAACGATGCATGTATTTAATTTTCTTGCTCATGAGGAAATGTAGGATCATTACAATTCGTTTATGAGAATGGAGGGACAATTCGATTTCAGTCCTACTGTGTTACTTTGGAAGACTTATAAAAGATGGTCTACAGGCGGATAGGGGGAAGGAAATATGCTACTTTATAGGATATCCCAAGTTATTCACAAGGTAGACAGAGTCCCATGGACGGCACAGGCCCTCTGGACAAAGACAATAGGTCCTGCCCACTTAAAATGGCACGAGAGGAAGTGAGTCTTGGGGGCGAAATCAAGGCACTTCTGGCTCGAAATCCCTAGCATATCGCTTGGAAAGTATGGAGATCCCGTCCGATATCCTCCAGCTAGCCTGCGATGCTCTAGGCTAGTATCATGGTGAATGACTACGTTGCAGTTCCCCGTGTTATTTTGCTTTATCACGACACCGTACTAGCGGATCATTATATCACGGTTCTTAGACACAGAGCTCGGAAGAGAGTCAAGCAAGCCTATTACGCTCCTCCACCTACGGCTGCTCCGCCAGGCGCTTGCAGCATCTATCTTCTACAAGAAGCCTCCTCATAACCCCCGCCACCAGCCCCGTAGAATTGCCTAATCATTTCTGTAGGCGGCCCAAGTTCTTTGACTTTTCGCGGCTTGACACATGTCATTTTTCTTTTAGCTCCATCATAGCTCAACCAAACATTGTACCCTTCGAAGCCGTCATGTGTAGAACGCACTGTCGGGGCTTTAATGGCTGTGCCTGAGTGCAGTCCTTTCATCCACTCCACGTAATGCTTTAGAGTCCAAGTGGCCCTCTGATAGGACTAGTCTTCGGGCAGTTGTCTCTCGTTCAGCCCTTGAAATCAGATATGAGTGCGCCATTTCCTTAGCGATTCGCTGCCGTCAGAAGCATCGCCGACTTGAGCTTGAACTTGAACTTGGATCTATTCCACGTCAAAGAAATAGCGGAATATCTCTCAATGCATCACCGATTGTTGGAAGACTACCATAAAATGCTTGATCTGTGGCGTATTGCCATCACATACGACCATAGCTTGTAGAAAGCACGGGATCCCGTCCGCTCTCCCCTAGTTAACCTACAAAGCGCTGGACCAGTACTACGGTGGGTGACCACGTGGGAATCCCCAGTGTTGTATGTCTTTTTGCCTATATTGAAGCCTGGAAATTCGTCAGAGCCCGCATTCTTTGAGGTTGGTGCATGTTTTGATGTTGTAAATGTACAATCCAAGTCAATATCGCAAAACTTGCGAAATCACGTGGCTTTGAATGAGAGACCCCATATTCCAATCCACTCTGGGACTGCAATATCCACAGTCACGCCTTGCAATTAGACGTACTATTAGGAGCAAGTCCTCTTGCTCTTACAGCAGTTCTGAACGATCCATGGGTGTTTGAGAACCAGACTTAGTGGTAGTCGCTTTTCAGGGTCGACAACAAGTAGCTAATGCCAAATTAGCGTTCTAGCTCATGTCTCGCCAAGATCCGAGTAAAAACTCACTTTTTGAATTATATCTTTTGCTTCGTCACTAACAAACGATGGAACTTTCATGTCTGCTACTGCAATCCTCTGGCGTGTCATATAAAGGTCGTCTTGAAATGGGGGTTTTCCCACTAGAAGCTCATAAGCTAAGACTCCAAGAGACCAGACATCAACCTTCACATCATGGCTGTAATCTGAAATCTGAGGGTCAACCATCTCGGGCGGCAGGTAGTCAAGCGTACCACAAAATGTCGTCCGTTTTTTGCCCGGCGAATGCACGCTCCAGCCAAAGTCTGAGACCTTAATTTCGCCATGCATACCAATCAGAATATTCTCAGGCTTGATATCACGGTGAATTACGTTTTTGCGGTGCAAATACTGCAAAGCACTTGCTGTTTGTGCGATAAATTCCGCGGTTTTCAGCTCGGGGAACCGACCTTGCTTGCGCAGATGCTTGTGCAGTTCCCCTTTAGCAGCGAATTCCAAGATGAGAACGATACGTCTGCTGTCATGGAAGTAGCCATATAGTTTTAGGATGTTCGGATGACAGAGGCGGGTTTGGATCTCGACTTCACGCTGTGTCTGTTTTTCGGCGCGGTTGTTGCGTAGGTCGTTCTTGTGCAAGACTTTCAAAGCACAGATAAAGCCACGCTCACGCTCCCGAGCCAGATACACACGACCAAGATTGCCTTTTCCCAGTGGCCTGCCAATCTCAAACATGCCCAAATGCATTGTTTGCAGGGCGGGTTGTTTGGCAATACTTGCCGGTTTATGCTTCAGGCGCTCATCTTCTAACAGTACATCGGTGTTTGGACAAGGCCTTAGGTGTCTTGGTGCTAGTGCCACCGTCCGAGCCCTTGATGAAAGCGGTACTATTTGGTTGGGGTTCGTACGGGACAGTCTGGAGCTTGACCGATCCTCTGCTCCAAGACGCTGCGTTGCGAGAACCTAGGAATTGCAAGAGATTAGCAATGCCATAATGAGACAGTCGTTCATCTTTTCCAACCTGACCAATGAGTACCTGTCTTGGCCACTGAATCTCGTCGTCACTTCTGTTAGAAGTAGACATGTTCTCCAGGCTAGCCTCCATGGTAGAAGCCATCCTTACCAAAGTCTAGCTGCTGAACCATCGTATTCTCAACACCAATGGTATTAATTCCAGCTTGTTCGTATGGCCTTATATCTTACAGGGTGTTGCTTGGCAACGGACGTAATGCTGACGCCATATGTCACACGAAGCCGTAAGATGGTGTCCAAGCCACGTGATGTTCCCCATCAGCCAGGCAATTTTACCTGGTACGGTGTTATCTGCTCGAAAACATACTGTGGCATACGGGACCTTCACCTTTAACCGTTCCACTTCCTACCAAATGCGGGCGTTGCAGTCATTCGAATCCAGGCGTAGCTACTGCCTGATTAGAGAGTTATGCGGGAAACCCCACCTAGAGTACATAATTTCAGATAATCGCCATTTGAATTTTTCACATCTGCCTACTGTTATTTCGCAGAAATACGCGAAAATCATACATCAAACAACACTGTATTGTGTTTTTTTCAACGCTACTTGAACTTGGATACATTTGACGTCTACGGGAATCGCAGATATCAAGCGACACGTTTTAACTCTACCTTACGAGATCCTAAGCCATGTGGCACGGTGGGTGACCACGTGCAAAAGTCTGGTGGTGTTGTGTGTACTGTCATTACTTTTTCGTACGTTAGTATACATTTTGCCTCTTGTCAAGTGGGCCTCGCTGTGCTGTTACACGTTGTAGTACAAGGTCAGTCAATAACGTTCAACGCGCGGTAGATTTTATGGTCAAAGCTATGCAGTGATTAAAGAATGCTTTTGGGGTGGATTAGAGGACCAACGGACTGGCAGAAGAAGTAGCCGCAAAGGCGGTAGTAGAGACACTAGATATCAGCTCACAACGATGACAAGAATATGTATAACCCCATATACCAACCATATTCTATCACCACCTTCTCTCCCCCACAGCTAAGCCTAGCTAGACTATGTATACAGCTTCCTCGCAGCGAAACCCAAGATGCACCTTTTAATATGAGCCACCAAAGTTCATGTATCGCTAACGGTTCGACAAACAGAATGGGTATATAGCAAGTTGTAACGCAACGCAAGCATAATGTTAAGGAAGTAAAAATATGGAATGATTGAACAAGCTGTTTACACATAGCAACGCACATAACGAAATACAAAACAACGCAAGGCAAAAGAAAAACACAATCCATTTCCAGTTGGATTTGCAGCCAACAAAAAATCGGATGAACGTAGCAAAGAGTCCCTTCCTCGGGATTTCAATATTTTGTCTCTTCAGACAATCGCAATAATACCAAAATGATGTACGAGAAATCGATGATAGTTCGCCTTATGGCCAGTTCCCAGGGAATTCCAGACTATCCCCCAAAACACAAGGAGCGAAAATGCAACAGTCGTAGAAAAAGAAAGAGAGCAAGACGCCTTTGACTCCATAGTATGCTGAGGTTTGGTGAGTGAACACCGATGCAAGTTGGTGTTCTTGATGTTCTGTTTTTCCAGCAAGACGCCTTTGCCATCTCTTTCTATGTATAATGGTGGCCCTGAGCTGTTTGGAGCGCTTGTCATGTTGCCCGACTCATTTTGAGTAGACACAATCTTTTTAGCCTTTGATGAGCTGGAGGCTGATGTAGCGATAGCATAGAGTGCATAGCAGCAATTCCATACGCTTCGTCGAAACACACATTTTAGGTTATTTAAACTTGACGGCAGGTTTGTTTACACGTCCATCCACCACCTTGGCTTCTGGCGATGTAGACCTCAATCTAGATCTCTCGTTTGTTGTTTTCGATATTTGCTGTGCCTTCAACAGACGTGATTTATGATTCTGTGAAGATTTCTTAGCCTTTTCCTTCAGCGATGACTGAAAAGCATGGCGAGCATCCGCAAACATGTCGTTAGATAGTTCATGACTTGGGCTTTTGGAATGGAAATGCATTGCCTCATTGGCGTATTTGAGGTGGCAGTTAGTGTCTTCATCCAAGCGATAGTCTTCACTATAAGGATGCGTTACAGGGTTGCCATAATTGTCATCTTGTGATAAGAAGTAAGGCGCATCACTTTCAATGGGCGATGTGGCATCAAAATCACTGACAGAAGAGTTGTCAGAGTCCGTATCTGACCCGCCAAGCCCAGGTTCGCTTGGGCTACATGGGCAGTTGCTTTCAACGGTGTGAGCAGTGCTAGGGGGGGGATGGCAAGGAATTTCATCTCCATGAATGTCCTTATGCGTGAGGGCATCCAACTCGGAAAAAGCCCCGTGATCGTCATGATCCGAAGGCTCCCAATAGTCTTCAGAAAAATCAGGCATTGCGAAGTCTGGTTCATTCTCAGTAGGCGTGTGATTGAGATCGTTCAAGACGTCCTTAGGAATAAATGTAGAGCAAAAGCGCACCATAGCATCAAAACTACGGTCTCTAAAGACGGTGAGGGCGGAATCCATGCTACTCCTAGGAAGCAAATGGTCGTTGTAGGAGATCTCGGACATCATCAGCTCCAAGGCCTCGCGAAGCTCTACGACACGCTTCTTCTTCCGTTCAGCGAGAAGGGCGTGGAACTCTGCGGTATTTTCGGCTTTATTGGCGATTTCAGACACGTCGTAGGAAAACGCTTCGATATCCAGAACTGGCATAACTATTGTGTTGTATTGACGATGAAGCTTGGTCTTGATGTCTTCCTGGCTCATTCCAAATTTGTAGGCTGGCCAGTGGATGTTCGGGTCGTTCATTGTGGTGGAGGCGGCGGTGTTTATAAGAAGTTGTTTGTAAAGTTAATGAAAGCATGGATCGGTATGTTATGTCTGGTGTGTGTGTGTGTTCATGAGGCAGTTTCGAAGGTAGTGGGAGAGGATAGCGGCGTGTTAAGAAGCTTTAGAACGTCATATTGTTCAGGTATGTGAAGAAAGAGAGAAAATGAACAAATCTATAAATTCGGGCGAAGTGGCGGCCTTACCACCCCCAATGAAAGAGTGAAAACCCGCAGTTTTCATAGGACTGTTAGATTTGTGGGTCTTTTGTGGGTCTTTTGTGGGTCAAAAGCCACCCATAAATCAGGCGAGAAAATAAGAGACGATTTCATGCAAAACTGACACACTTGGCCACCATCTGGGTGTGTGATAGGCACGGAGGATGTTCTTTTAGGGCTTATTGTACCGAAAATGCGATCTGTTACCACTTTCTCTAGAATACTGATTCAAGACAGTACTACGCACACACAACAACAACAACACAACACATAGTGCATACTCCCAGGGTACCAATAGTGTTGATTACATAATTAGCCTGGCGGCAAGGAGACGATCCTGTACATATTTGAGCAGTGCAGCCTGCCATCCTATACCCCGCTTAAAACGGAGATCATTATCTAGTAGCCAATGAAATCGCTGCAAGAGAAGCCCCCTCTTTTTGTACAGGCGCTACGTTGGTACTCTGTAGTATTATGCTCGTAACTTATTTAGTGTCTCTTGTATTGTTCACAGCTTATTTAGTTAGTGTCTTTGTTCATTATTCACAACTGTACTGTACTACACCAGTACTTTTTGTGCAGCCAATAAATTTTGGTAGTCTTATGTGCTCTTTGAATATTTATCCCAAGCTGCATTTCTACTACTTGTTGGCTTCTTGAGGGCCTGTAGGCAGACACGTCTTGCCAACTCTAAAGTGGGGTAGCCTAGTATGTTGCACTTTAGAAATAACGCCCAGTTTATACTAGCCAGGTCTAGGTCTGTATGCTCATATTATGCTATGTTCGTACGTACAAGGGCTTTGTTTCTCCGTTCCCCCTCTGACCTTCATTTGTGAATGCTCTGACTCCTACTTGTCTTGCTTAACTTTCAAAAACACGCTACACATCTATACTACCAATCTTTAATTAAGCTTCAAAGCTTCGCTCGCTCGCGCTCGATCAGAATCACAGCTGTAGCTGTCTCCCTCCATATAACATCGATATAATCCCCCCCCAGCCCTTTTTTTTCCTAACCCATCGCCTCCTTTTTCATGCTTCCTCCCTCGCCTGTTTTGGCCTTCGAATTACCTACGACTGACTCACCCTAGATCAGCTGGGATCCATGGCCTCCGTCACGATGGCAGAGTTGAGTGCCTCCCGCGACTGGGAGCAAACCCAGGCCTTCACATCAGAAGAGAATCGCAGTATATTGGAAGTCCTCAAAAAAGACCGTGAGCGGCAAAACTCTGTCGTTGTGCCTCCCTATTTGCTTGATGACCTCCTCGTAGAAGATCACCATCGCGAAAGCGGAATAAGGACTCTGATTCAACCGGTTGATCGCAAGAGGTCGGTTAGTTTTCACGAAAGCAGCTGTACCTGGATCAATCTCAAGCCCGCAACCTCACCGCAAGGGGACATCGAGCATGAGGTACTTGCCGTTACCCAGACGGAGAAGGACATCAAGTTTATAGTCCAAATACCAGGACAGCTCAACGAGCCGAGCTTGCTTTGCGAACTATACTATGACCCAGGCAGCGATTATCAAATACTTTTAAATAGATCGTCGAATCTCTTCTCCCTAGCAAGACTCTCACGGGACTCTGACGATGATTGCGACCAGATGAGTCGACCGACCCTGGATGTATGGCCCGGTGCCACTAGATCTCTGCAGCCTGGTACTTGGCGGATATTGATTGCCTTCCAGCCTATTGTTGACTTCCGAATATTGCCTAAAGCTCCTATCATCCAATACCCTTGTCCGCAAAGCAGTCAGTCCAGATCAGCCGGTCGTCTGCCTTCAGACCAGAGTCTCAAAAGAAAACGGTCATTAGACCAAGATGACGGCCGTGAAATAGCGTTGAAGCCGCCCCACGACGAATCAAATCGGAGAAACAATGGGGTTGTCATAAAGTTTCTCCAGCCAGTTGAAAGCCCTATATCAATTTTCCTACCAACCGCTGGAGACGAGCCGGAACAGCCTCCAAGGCCCAGTGCCCCTTTGGATGATAGAGTAGGAGATCCCCAGCCACCCGCAAAATCCAAATCACCCCCAGAAACCAATGCCAATCAGAGCATGATACTTACAGGGAATGCTTTGCGTGACTTGCCCGTAAACTACATCGCACATATCAACGCTTATCAAAAAGACGAATACCGATTGATGCGTAGAGACGATCTAGTCCATAACTCAGCACTCTCTCACGTCTTCAAAGCCGATCACTCTAACAAGCGAGAGTATATAATGGTTAAAATCCTCAACACAATCGACCACAAAAGGCCTGATAATCGGAAAAACATCATTAGCCAGGCCATGACCTGGGAGCGGGAACTCCGCCATCATATACGGCTTAAGCATGACTCTATTGTGCGCATGGTTGGCGGAGATGCGCGCTTCTTAGCTCTGTACATGGAGCCCGTAAATGCCCCCGATCTGGGTAATGCACAGCAATGGCGCGACAAGAACAACATGTTCACAGGCAAACCATCTAATGCCCGGCAAATTCTACGTCAGACGGTAGATGCCCTAGAGTACATACATGCTCAAGGTCTTGTTCATAATGACATCAAGCCCTCGAATATCCTGTACTCTGTGAAAACCGGGGCTATGCTCTGTGACTTTGGCCTAGCAAGCACTGTCGAGGAGTCAAATAACCACCAGGGCGGCACGCCTTGGTACGTTCCTATCGAGTATCTAGCTCACCGCCGCCGCGGTCCCCCAGGCGACATCTGGGCCTTGGGAATCGTCATGCTATATTTGATACGCAAGATTCCACTGCCCGAAACTCAGCACAAGCAATATCTAACATGGATTATCCGCGATGTTCACCGAAATGATATAAAACCAACAGTAGAGAATGAGGCACAGTCAGCCCGTAACCAGATGCAACTATGGCTCGATCATATCAAGAACATTTCCTCAACTTTAGATGAACGAGATCCATTGGAAAAGCTCGTATCCTTGATGCTGAGGAGATCGCCGACGAATCGCATCACAGCGAAGTCCATGATGGGCATATTGAAAGCCCCGCCCAAACAGCAGCAGCAGCAGCAGCAGCAATCATCTCAGCCACAGTCATCATCGCAGATACAACCACAACCACAACAATGACGTCATCCGTTATTTGTACTGGGTGGTCCAAGCTGAGCTATAAAAGTCTCTATTCTGCATATAACATTATTCCGCTTGAATTATTCGGTGTAACTTGGTTCGACACATGTGTGCAAAAACTCTTTTCGTGGGCCCCTAGCCTCTATTGTGCGGATTTTAAAAACAAAGTTGATGCTACATTTCTTTACTTGATTGTTTACATATCCTATCGATTTATTGGGTTATAGCAGACAATCGTCTCTACTCAGTCATTACTATAGTCCTCCCCTTCTTCCCTCTTTTGAGGCAGCAAACAGAGGTATCGCAGTCCCAAACCAAATATTCGCCTTTACGTGACTAAATTTAACTTGACCTGAGTTTATCTCGCAGTTATTTACACCTCTGTCTTCATAGCTCATATCACGGCGCGCATCTTGGCCATAGTTTTTTTTTGTTTTTTTAGAACCCCTAGCTAGCCTACACAGCACGGGACCAACTTTATGGCGGTAGCCACATAAGAATCTCTGATGTCGTATGTTTCTTAATGACCACTTTGGATAGCTGACTGGGCTTGGTAACATCCAGAGTCTACGAGAATCAATAAACCCAAGCAACATAACATATACACCAGTAGCAAGCTGACGAAATATGGCCATGTAATATCGAAGGCTTGCAGGGATAGACTCCAAGTTTGGCAGTTAACCGCATGCGAATCTTGCCTTTTTTATTCATCATACGGTCGGAAAACCGTACCGTGGTTATTAGTATCTCATTTATCCAGCAAAGAGATCCTCGGTCAAGCTACGAAACGCTGGAATGTGGTACTACGGCGGGTGATCATGTGGAGGTTGTCAATATCGGGACTGTCGTTTTCTATACCTCTATTTTACTGTAAATACCAAAGAGATCTGAGCTTTTAGTCGCCGTAAATAAAACAGAAGGGCTCTACTTGACCATGCTTGAACCTGAACTTGAATATATTTTACGTCTACTGGAATCACATAGATCAAACGACGCCGGGCTGGCTACCGGACAGACTTAACCCTCTGCAAAGGCTCACTGACCGGATCACACTTTGACCACGCAGTAGGCAAAAGTAAATCCCATCTTTGTGAGGACATGCGTTGCGGAAGTCCGATCAGCCATATCAGATGGCAAAAAGAAACGGTATGATGCCGTGCGCGGAGCTGACAACAGTAAGATTCTCCCCATCTGGGAATCGAACCCAGGTCACCTGCGTGACAAGCAGGTATGATCACCACTACACTAATGAGGATTGGCTTGCGGATACACGAGTCGCGTCTAAGAGGGTATGTGAAGCTTCTCCGGTTCACGCGCAACCTCCAACTCTCCCTCTTACAACCCCAACCCCAACCTTCCCTCCTACAACCCTCGGGATGGCACCTTTGAGGTCGGCCGTCCATCCCCTCGACAAAAGACAAAATCTCCCATTTGTTGAGGGTTGAACGAGAACAGTGTATGCCACTGATGCACTGCC
>JAXCEX010000320.1:0-20681 GCA_038382965.1 Ceratocystis huliohia
TTCTCCTCTCACCAGGTTCTTTCGTCAGGGAATCCACGTTTCTTTTCTCTCGTCGGTTGTAATGCTTTGCAATCTTTGCAAGGTTTGGCTAAGGCGACATCTTGGCAGTCCCCAGCCTGCGAGGCATTTAGAAAGCCTCCTATCTCTTCTTCTCTTCAACTTGCTCTCTATCCTTCAAGGAAATGCACCTAGTCTTGCATCTCATTTGTACACTGCACCCACGCATAGTCTTGGCCTGGTTCAACCCTCATTTTCGACTGGGGCGATATGTTTGTCCTCTTCCAAAAACTATCATGGCATTTGTATTTCCCCACCTTCATGTTTCGGCTAGCTTCGTTCCTATAATTTTCCCCCTAACATAGGAATTTCTCGATTCTATCATAATTGCAGTAAAAATTGCCAGGACGTACTGAATGTCCTTGAACTAGAACGATGAGTGGTCTGTGATTTCTTTGATATAAAATACATGTAATGTAGCGTTGCGCCTCAAGCGCGCGCGAGTCTGGCGGCTGCCATGGGCCCCAACTTTAGCGAAGCACAAGCAGGGCGCGTCGTTGAGCGCTTTCTGCGACATAGCCTCACCGACGGTGGAAGATATGGCAATGCGTTCACATGGGTGCTAGACACAAGTGTCGCGCGTGAGGCGTGTTTAGTTTTAGAAGCAGATGATTTGCTTCACTCAGGAGACAACCCGCTATCCCCTGATAGCATGGCACACAAGACACCAGCTTTGGCTTCAGCGTGCCCCGGCTGGGCATGTTATGCGGAGTAAACACACCCATACGTCCTCCCTCCCACACATATACAGAGGTCATGTTCTGCAGATTCCAGCTCCACTCGGAACAACGTCGGGTAAACACGTGGGACACGAAGTTATGAAGACATTTAGGACTTGGTCCTCAATTCGCTCGAACAATAAAGATGTTGTGAATTGACTTTGTTTAGACTTGACTCCATTAAGAGCTTAGGTTTTCTCAGTCAAGACACATCGCGTCAAACGCAACCACCTCACTCATTTACTCGATGTTCACCCGGATAGTGGCGGGATATCGACAACATATACCGTGATGGCAGTGTGTAAAAATAATTGGTCCTTAAGTTTTATATCAAGTTAAATGAAAATTCGCTTTACTCCTCTTTCCATTTATGCTCGCCTCCTCTTCCTAGATAAGACATCCGTCTTATCTGTTTACCCGAAGCTTATCCGGGACCCTAGTGGAAGTTTTGTCAACACAGTCCTCTGGCTAATGGAATCACCAGATTTTATCAACGAAGTATCAATAATAGTCAGAAATAACTAGTGTTGAAATTGGTCCTTAATTCTTTCACAATGCTAAGTTGCCGTGCTTGATAAGTGAGTGGGACAGTCAGGTGAGTTAGTCAAAAACCTCAGCTATTAAATTCCAAATTGCAACAAAACCACAACCAACTATCTACGCACCATAATCTTGCCCAGATGACTCAGGAACTGCCTGAGTGGTCCTGGCATTATTTTAGCTTTGTGCATCGCTGTTATGGGACATGTCCCGGAATACGGACCAGCGTGATAAGCCGGTCCAGCCCTTGCGGAATGACCAACACGAGCTTACAAGAAGGTTCCGTTACGGACACCGCCCGGAATATGGACCTGCGTGCTGATCCGGCCCAGCCCTTGCTGAAGTGACTGATACAAACTTACCAGAAGGCTCTACCATGTTCGGAAAGGAGGAGGGGATCAAGTAACAGGAGAAACTGGAAGATGTAGTCAATAAAGCATATATAGTCTTGGTGTCCCCCGATGATGGTAGCTTAGTTTTGTTTCCTTTTTACTTCCCAAGAACTTGATAATAAATTGCATCAGACCTAGCTGTGAGTCTTCTGCACACTTAGCAACCCCTTCACACTCTCTCCTCCATGATCGGCGCCCACACATTCTGATTTCACCTCTTGTGGACCCAAATCGCCACTCTTCCTCCACCCCAAACCTTCCAGAACTTACTTCCCGGCCCTCCTCCAAACGTGTCCCTTACCCCTCGCTTCACTGGAACCTCTTGTCCTAGTATGACATCAACCCGGTCATCCTCCAGGGCCTCCACCGCGCAAGAGTGTCTCTTCGCCATGTTCCATGTCATAATACGGATTCTGGACATCAGTTAGACTTCGAGCCGGCCTTCTTCTGCTTCCCACTTCTGCCGCCGCCGCCTCCGTCGCCTTTGCTGTCACGGTTCTTTCACCCTTCTTGCGTAGTTTGCGGGTGCGGGTGAGGCCCTCTGCGGCCGGACTCCCCGCTTCCCTCTTGTTTGACGGCCGCGCCGGCGTGTTGGGTTGTGTTGCTTGCACGCCGCTATCCTCATGGGCCGTTTCGTATCCGTCGTCCCCCTTGTCATCTGTCAATGGAACGGTCGCGGCTGTCGACGCTGACGTTGTCGGTTCCGTGCCGTCGGCCACTGGGGCTGGACTCGGCGTCCTCGGCGTCGTCTCGGGGCGATCAGTTCATCGGTTTCCATGGCTGTCTCGTTTGCCATGGCCGTCTCCGTTGTGATCTCCATTTCTGTTGCAGCGGCCGGTGTAAGGCTTCACGGAATACGAGAGTAAACAGTTTGTATAACGGCTATATTAGAATAGAATTTCTTGAAGAAGAAAGACATAACAAGAGATCTACTAGCTAGTACGTGGGGTAGACAAATATTTATGTGTAGTGAGTGAACATGGTGTGAGCGTTCATGTAGGGTTGAGCCGCAAGCTTGACCCTTTTCCTGGTGGTGAGGCTAGACGATGTTAGTTGGAAGATGCGCCGACAAGACGTCGTCAAGGCTGCGCTAGCAAAGCACGTCAGTAAGGCGTGCTGGCCAGGTACGCTTGGTAGTGCGTATTGCGATGGTAGAGCCTAAACATCTACAAGTCCATAGATCTTTACAGCCGGTGTGTTGGGTGCCGCCTTGGGAGCCTGGGCCGTCTTGGGGGCAGCAGTGCCGTAGCACCGCGGCCGATCCCTAAACGCCCTGCATGCCGCAGCCTGGAACTCCCTGGCCACGGGTCACTATGCTATCGCCGTGGCCGGGTGTGCGCCCTTGCAATTGACGCACCTTGGGCCCTGTTACGGGACTTGCAAATGGTGCGAAGTTGTGCCGATGATGAAAACTTTATTGTTCGATGAAGAAGGAAGAAAATAAGAAACTACTTGATGGGAAAATCGTCCGTAGTTCTCCTTTTATGCTGAATGGTTTTCCATCACCATCTCCCCCTTTCCACGACGGTTGCCTACCGCAACAGGCCCGCGCAACCGCCCGCATGTTTCTTTGCGCCGCACCGTCCGTACTTTGCCTCCTTGCGGCATTGGCAGCCGATGTAGCCCCACTCCAAGCAGTTGAAGCACTGCTGGGCTCGACCTCCCTCGCAAAAGGGCTCACAGCGGAAGATTTCGCTTCCCAGGCGAACTCCTTCCTTGGTCATCTTCTCCGCTGTTCGGATGCTTGGGATTTTGCACAGGATTGTCCTGTACCCGTCCCTTCCATTCTTCTTCGTGAAGTGCAGTGGGTTGCACTGCCGCTCCAGCTCCCTGTCGATGTCGGTCTCCAGCGTTGCCGTTGGGACGCTTTTGACAAGGACCTTGAAGCCCCCCTTTATCACCTTGGCTCGCCTGCTGTGCGTGACAGCGATCCATTCCCTGTCCTCCAGCAGCTCCCCCTCTTTGCCACCTGCCACGCGAAGGGCGTAGTCGCCGTTCGGGAGTATTCTGGCGTTCTCCACCACGTTGCCCACCTTGGCCTTGACCGCCTGTAGCGTTTCCGCCCCGGTCCTCGTCCTCAGTTCTGTCTCGGCACTGTCCGGGTGGACGATGATCTCCGTCTTCTTGGTCGCGTCGAGCATCGCTTGCTTCTTCGGAGCTGTGACTTGCGCCCACGTCTTTGGACGCGTCGCGTCGAGTTGGCTTCGGAGCCCCTGTATCTCGTTTTTCATTTCGATGTCTCTTGGTGATGTCTTGTATGAGGACGAGATTATTCTAGGTTGGAATCGGAATCGCGGATCGCAGTTGGTGATGATTCTCCGGTTGTGGATTATTTTGCGCCCAGCTATTACTCCTCCCATGGCGTCCCATTTCTGGAGAGACGGGATGTTGATTGACGCATTTGGTATAAAGAGAACATCGTGTAGTATCACGGCCATGTTTAATTCTTGGCATCTTATTACTACTGTTCCTTTCTTTTCTGGTGTGGTGTTGCCCTTCGCCGTGGAAACAATTGTTCTTTTATTAACTATGCTGCCCACTACAAAGTCCTCCTCCCTACTGATGAAATGCGCGGACGATCCTGTATCTGCGAGCCATCTCATGTTTCTGCAAGGGGAGGAGTTACTCTTTGAGGCATCTGGAGGCAGTAGGAAGAAACAATTGGAAGATATTGTTTCCGTGGGTGGTTTCATCGTACCGGTGATGTGTGTTGTCTCGTCATTGCCATCTTCTATGACGTTGGCCGAAGCACGTTGACGGTTGTAGGACTTCTTGGTCCGTGCGTCAATTTTGTATTGGTTCCGGGGTTTGGTGTAGTTGCTTGAGTGGTGGCCTCGCTCGTCGCAATTGTAACATCCCCCAGAAGACTTCTTGGTGAAGGACACCTGTGCTGGTTGAGTCTTTCTGGGGTAAGGTACAGGCGGCTTCTTTGGCGGCTGCCTCCTGCCTCCCCTTCCAGACATTCTATCAGGTCTGTATACGACGTGATGTGGGAGATGTTCAAAAAGAGGTGGTCGTAGTGCTCGAGGACTGTTAAAATCAGTTGCTCTACCTTGTCTGGTTCCGTGACAGGAAATCCCAGTCGAGACGAGGTTTTATGAGTTTCCTCGAATCGAACAAGGTATTGTCCCAGGGTTTCGCCAGGTTTCATTCTGCACGCCATGGCCTCTCTTTTGGCTTTCCTACCAGCGTTGTTGCTCGTTCCCACAGTTTTCTTTTTCAAGGTTCTCATCACTTCGCTGAAGGTGGTGTCGAGAATACACGCCTCTTGCAGGTCTGCAGAGATGGTGTTCTTTAGCTTGTTGATGATGGTGATGCGAGCCCTGGGCTCAAGGTCATCCACCTCATCTGGTTCGACACCAAGTAGTATCAGACCCTCGGTGATGTATTTTGACCATATTAGCCAGTCGGCGGCGTTGGTCAGGGTGATGTTGTTGGGAACCAGGAATTACCACCGTCTCTGCTCAATCTCGGCAAATGTGATTTTGGTGCTGATGGAGGCACCCACTTTGTCTTTGGCGGTGGATGGTGCCTCCGGTGCGGGTTTCACCTTGGCTCTCAGCTCCGCGATCTCACGAGTGAGCATGTCTATCCTATCCTCCACTTCCTGGTTGGACATGGTGATGGTTTCTTCTTGGCCTTTACTGGTATTCGAACGTGTTGGCACGTGATGGGCTGATTTGGGTGAATCAATGCCCCGGAGCTGCTGGTCAAGAAGGTTGTCGTCTGAGGGTGCCTCAGATTCCGATGATGATTGAGGTTCTGAATGGTCAGATAGCCTCGTGGTGTGGTTATCGACGTCCCGGTTTGATGTCTGGGACGGAGGGTTGGCCTGGGATCTGGTGGTAGACCTTGTCAACGGAGGTACCATTGGTTGGCTTGGTGAAAAGAATCATTTATTGATTTTGGTAGACGCAGGCTCATAACCTGAAAATATAAGTGTGTGGCGCTGTGGCTGAAGTCACGTGTAACTCTGCTAGCCCTGCTGTTGAAGTATGTTTGTTATGGCGCCTCGCAACAGCTTGTGCAAATGCGTTGGTCGCGTCTATCTTGTGACATTCCAGGTTCATTGCGCATACAATGGCAAAGAAGATTCTGGTGGTTGCGGGACGAGGGGTTGGAGCACATGTTTCATGGAAGTCTATGCCCCGTATTTATCTGAATCCCTGTGCCACCAGTCTAGCCTTGAATTTTCTTGGCTGGTCGTCGGCACTCGGTTTGATCTTGAAAACAAACTTCGTTGTCACCAGTTTCATTCCTTTCTGGTATGGTACCTCCGTCCATGTCTCAAATTCGCGCAAGGTTTTGACTTGTTTTTGTATGGCTTCTCGCCATTCGTGCCCATTCAGTGGGTGTGGGTGGTGTTCGGCGGGACACTGAAGAACAGTTCGAAGGGAGACTTTGCCTCTGTGGTGCTTGCCCTGTTTGCGATGTACGCTGCGTCGATCTAAGCGTATGGCCAGAAGCTGGATGGCATGAGTGCATCTAGGATCATCGTCCGAGCCGAGTCGCTAATCGTTCTGATTGCCCTTTCCGCTGCCCCGTTTTGGCTTGATGTGCCTGGGATCGTGAATTGGGCATCGGATCCGTATTCGTTTTGCCACTGGTGTGTTAGCTTCTTTAATTCCGGTGCATTGTCGGTTCGGAAGGCCTTGATTCTCTTGTCCATCTTGAGCTCTGTCTGGCGCTTCCAGTGATTCGGAATGGCTGGTGCATCTCGGCGGTGCTGGATTGGCAGGAACCATTTGTATTTGGATGGATCGTCTACTACGATGATGTAGTATTTCGCCTTATTCACCGCTGTTGGATGAGGTTCTGATATGCCCATATGTACTAAATCCAGAGGTTCTTGAGCTGCCATGTTGTGAGAATGTCCATTTTTCTTAGTTATTTTCCCTTTTGCACATATCTGGCAGTGAAAGTCGTCTGGTTTCGTGGCTATGGTCCATGTATCTTTGTCGGCCGCTTGTTGATGGATCTTTCTGAGTTTTTGTTCGCCTGCGTGGCCGAATTTGACGTGGGCTTCTTCGTAGGACATTTGTCTTATCATTGGCGTTCTGATGTCGTCTCACGGAGTTGTGTACAGCCCATCCTTCTCGATGAAGTTCGTGCGTCGTCCTCCTTGTTTCATGAAGGCTCCCGACTCGTGCGCAACAACTTTCAATCCCTTCTGACATAGCTTCTTCACTGACAATAGGTTTACGTGCATTCCTTCAACATGGTGAACATTACTGACTATGTATTTACCCCCGACATTTATCTTGGCCAGCCCAACTCTCTGCGTGTCTAGCTCTAGACCACCCCAGGAGACCGGGATGGGATCTACCCTTCGGACGCTATGGAGTTTGGTTAGATCACCAGTGAAATGATCTGTTGCGCCACTGTCAAAGAAACAGTATGCAGGGGTCTTCTTACATTTGTCTTTGTCCAATTAGCTCATGTTGGCAGCAACTCTTCTCTGCTCCCATGCCTTTTTGCCTCTGCACTCTCTCTCGCGGTGCCCGACCTTCTCACAGAAGTAGCACTTGATCTTGAGTCGTTGTTGATTCTGATCGGTTCGAGGTTGGCTCGGTATCGGGTTCTTGTTCACCTTCGGCTGATTTCTGAATTGGCTTTTTGGCATAGACGCCAGTTCTGTGTCTATCCTAGACATGATGTCTATCCAGCTTCCTTCTGAGGTCAACAGATGGTGATTGAGTCTGGAGGAGATTTGGGGGGGGAGGTAGTGGGTCCATAGCATGATGATTAATCTCGTCAGAATGCAGGTGGTATCTGTGCCTTCGGGGACGGATTCGAATTCACGGAATTGTCCGAACATATTTCTGATCTTGAGCCACTTTGGCATCATTCTGTCACCTTCTTTCCACATCATTTTTTGGGTGATTTCAGCTACCATCCCAGCGTGTCGAGAAGATGTGGAGATTTGGTATCTCTGCTTGAGCAATTTCCAGCATTTCTTCACGTCCGAAATGCTCATCAAGTATTGGATTGCCTGTTCGTCCAGGCCTGAGTGAATCAGATAAAGGGCAACAGACTCGTCTTTTGCCCTTTGCTGGTCAGTTCTTTCCACTTCTATGGCATTCTTGAACTCTTCCTCTTCTAGCCCTTTGAAGAGGTAGAGAACATCTGATTCCTTGAGGTTCCTGATCACGTTGTCTGACCATAAGTGCCAATTCAGTTCGGTAAGTTTGATCTGATTCTGTTTCTTGGCTTTCATGGGTCTAGGGGTTGAAGTGTGGAATGTGAACTCTCCGTTACTGGCATTCATGACTTCGTTCAAGGCCATCATGAACCTTGTGAAGTTATCAAGGGCGTCTGGGCTGTTCGTGGGGTTTTGTTGAACGGACATATTTGCGTGGTTTATGATGAAAATTAACCGAAAATTAAAAAAAAAGTGAAATTGAAATAATAGACGTCAAGAAGAAATTTAATAGTTAATGAGTGGTGTAGGAAAGGAAAATAAATGAACGCTAGAAATTTTATCAGTTATATAACAAGGCTTGTTAGATTCGTGAGGTCTTTGCTTTGGAAACTCCGGGCTAATAACCTGCTGTGAACTGATTCCTTTTTTTGATTTCTGTAAAGATTTGGCCACGAGGCTGGATGGAAGGGGGCTTCCGGGAGACATCCGGCTGAAGGTCGGGTAAACTGATAGAGCACCGCCCTTATCAGGAAGGCCAGTACATAAGGTAAAGGGGTACCGAAACTTGGGAGCGGGGAAAAGATAGGGAATGAAGGAAAACTGAATGGAATCACTGGACCTATAATCTCGCATTTTTATGTGTTGTATTGTATGAGTAGAGGACTGAGTTTTCTGTTTCTGACCAAGTAAGCCCACAAAGCATTGTATGTTGTGTGATTACCCCACGTTCTACGGAAAAGGAGTAGATTGTCCACAACAACCAAGTTGGATTTTTCACACATCGTGTGCCATATTTACATAGTGATGACTAGGCACAACAATACACTAATTAGGATGAGGATTATCGCGCCGCAAAAGACTAAAAAAGTCATGTGCATCTCTAGCAAATATATCAACAGTATTGTGATTGTTATGAATTGACTTTTGTTAAACTTGATTTATTCAGGGGGAATGGTTTTCTCCGTCCAGACACATCGTGTCAAACGTAACTACCTCACGTATTTACCCGATGTTCACCCGGATAGTGGCGGAATATCCACCACATTCCCCAGATTCGGCGCTATTCCGGGGTTCCATTGCTTATGTCATCCGGTACCGATCGGACGTTTATGTTCGACCGAAAGGTATTGAACTTCTGAGCGCTCAGTGGTTTGGTAAACCCGTCTGCCAGGATCTCTTCGGTTGTAACATAATCCAGCTTTATCTTCCCTTCGCGTATCCATTCCTTGATTGCATGGTACTGTACATCGATGTGCTTGGTTCTGGAGCTGGCTCCCAAGTTGTTTGCAATCTTCAGAGCTGCTTGGTTATCGCCATAAATCAGTGTGCTGTTTCGCAGTCTGATGGGTTGGGCCGATTGCTTCAAGATGTTCTCTGATTTCAACATTTTGAGACACCATTTTGTCAACCTGTTTATCCAGATGCCTTCCTTTGCACAGGGGGTGAATCCGACGTATTCTGATTCCGTGGTTGATGTGGCTACACTCCGTTGCTTTTGCGATTTCCACAGGACCGGTCCACCGGCAAGCATGAAAATCACGCCTGACACTGACTTCCTATCTTTAGAGTTTGCGTAGTCGGCGTCGGAATATCCTGTCAAGAGTTCATTCGTTCCCCCACGACGTGACGAGTCAAAATGTAAACCTAAGAAGGCGGTATCTCTGAGATATCTGGCTACACGCTTCGCTGCTTCCAAGTGTCTCTCTGCAGGGTCTGAGAGGTGTTGTGATAGGGATGATGTAGCAAATGCAATGTCCGGTCTGGTCATGACACTTGGATACATCAGTGTGCCTATGAGTGATTGGTATGCACTCTTGTCCACCCCTTTCTCTTTGGGACGTCTCGGCTCCAGCGTCTCCCAGGAACTGGTCGGGGCATTGATCGGTCGTGCTCTGCAAGCGGTCATGTCGAAGTCTTCGGCCATTTTCTGGATGTATCCGGTTTGGGTTAACCACATCTTTTGGTTCGTTTTGTCCCGGATAACTTCCATGCCTAAAAATGACCTCAGTTCCCCCATGTCCTTGATCCCAATCGTCTTGGATAGATCTGCGATGAATTCCTTTATCTTCATTCCATCTCACCCTGCGACTGCGATGTCGTCCACGTAGATCAACACCATGATTCCCCCATTTGGGTCCACCATGATGCATTCGTCCTCTGCACATTGTACTAGTCCAAGCTGGGATAGGCATCTCACTATTTTGTTGCGCCATGCGTATGAAGCTTGTTTGAGACCATATAACGCTTTGTTTAATCTCTAAACCATGCCCTTTTCTTGCAGTGGCGGGGGTGGGATGAGATGCACAGTCTCTTCCAGCTTGGCTTGCGCAAATGCATTTGTAGTATCTACCTTTCGACACTCTAGGATCAGTGCGCATACGATGGTGAAGAAGATTCTCGTTGTCGCTTGTCTTGGTGTTGGTGCATAGGTCTCATGATAGTCAACTCCCCGAATTTGTTTAAAACCTTGTGCGACCAGCCTTGCCTTGAATTTCTCGGGTTGGTTATCGCTGCTTGGTTTGATTTTGAACACAAATTTGGTGTTGACAAGTTTCATGCCCTTCTTGAATGGAACACTCGTCCAGTATTGAATTCCCGCAATGTTCTCAACTCTGTGTCGATTGCCTGTCGCCACTTTGGTGCGTGTGTGGGATGGTTCAGTGCCTCTTCGTATGTCCTTGGTTCGCGTTCGGTGATTCTTGCCATCATCGCTCTGATGCGTTTTGCTGTTGGATTCCCATCGTCCTCTTGGCCATTTTAGATTTCAATGTATGGCCGTTTCAATGTACCCTTCAGGTATAGATCTTTCAGTTTCTCATTGATCCTTTCCTGTACCTTGTCTGGATTGTCTCCGTTCATAGTCTCCGGTCCCTGCTCTGGGATTATTTCGTGAGATTTTTCGGTGTCGACATCCTCATTTGGCTCCTCGAGTTGTGCGTCTTCAACTGCCGATGCATCATCCTCCTGGTCATCGATGTCCAGGTTCATTTAGCTGTCGGGGGTGTTGGCGCTATGCTGTGATTCTGGTTTGTCGACCTGGGTCTTGTCTTTGGGTTCCTGGTTGGGTCTCCCTCTTGGTGTAGGCAGGTAGGTACTCATCTCTTCCTGTTGGGTGTGTCTCTGGTTTGTGGCCTGTGCCACTGAGGTATTTCTAGGGTTCAATCTTTCCCTGGCTGCCTTGGTCGACTTCAGAATGGTTCCTCCTGGTGTGTCTTCAAAGAATTGGAGAGACTCTGTCACTCGGGTTTTTCCTTTTTCTATGTCCCAGCACATGTATCTCCCACTGATGCTCTCATCTATCAGCAGTAAAATGCCTTCTTTGCCACGAGTTTCCAGCTTGTTCCTCTGCTCGACTGCAGGATTCTTGTTGTATGCATTGTGAAAGATCACTTTACATCCCCATCTATGAATGTGCATAGCCTTTGGAGCTATGGAAAAGAAGAGCACGAAGGGGGATTTCGAGTTTTTGATGCTCGCCCTGTTTGCGATGTAAGCTGCATGGGTTGCTGCATATGGCCAAAACTTTGTCGGCATTTGTGAGTCCACCAGCATCGTCTGAATGGAATCGTTCACTGTCCTGATGGCTCTCTCTGCTACGCCGTTCTGGCTTGAGGTGCCTGGAATGGTGAATTGCGCATCAGACCCATATTGACTTTGCCATTGGAGCGTCAAGTTCTTCAGTTCTGGGGCATTGTCGGTTCTGAAAGCTTTGATGGTTTTACCCATTTTCAGCTCTACCTTCTTCTTCCATTCATTCAATATGCCTGGCGCATCTTTCCGGTGTTGTACCGGCATCACCCATTTGTACTTGGAAGCGTCGTCCACTACAACGATGTAGTACTGTGCTTTATTGACTCCAATAGGGTGGTTGCCTAATATATCCATGTGTATCAGGTCCAGAGGTTCTTGGGTGGCCAAGGTGCGAGAGTGTCTATTTGTTTTCGTTATCTTGCCTTTCGCACAGGTCTGGCAATGGAAATCCTCCGGCTTTGCACCTATTGACCATAAATGCTTGTCTGCCGATTGTTGATGTATGCTCCTCAGCTTATGCTCGCCCGCATGGCCAAACTTCGTGTGTGCTTCTTCGTATGACATTAGTTTTACATGTGGTTCTGTCATCTCAGTGCATGGAATGGTGTATAGTCCATCCTTGTCCACACAGTTCGTTCGTCTACGTCCCATCTTGATGAATGCATCATGTTTCCGTGCTATGACTTCCAGTCCTCTACCGCAAAGTTTCTTTACTGACAAAAGGTTTTGATTTAGCCCTTCTACATGATATACCCGAAACCCCCAACATTGATCTTGGCAAGCCCAATTGTGCGGGTTTCCAACTGAATTCCACCCCAGGATACTGGCACAGGTTTTATTTTTCGGTGGCTGTGAATTCTTGTTAGATCGCCTGTAAGGTGATGTGTGCTGTCACTGTCAATGATCCAGTGGTTGGGGGTTTTCTTACTTGGATTATCCATGAAACTCATGTTGGCAGTAATCTTCTTGCTTTCCCACGATGCTTTGTTTCTGCAGATGTCTTCAGTGTGGCCGACTTTTCCGCAGAATTGGCATGTGGGCCTGCCAGGCTTTCTGTTCCCTCGTCGTTGTTTTGTTGATTCCTGGACCGAGTTCTGTTTCCATGATGCAGGTTGCATCGCGATGTCATCGTCAATTCTCCTCATCACCTCGTTCCACATTCCATCGACTTGTCTCATATTTTTTTCGAAAATTTTGGCGATATGAGGCGGTAGACGCGTGGTCCACAGTTCGACAATGAGTCTTGTCATGAAATGGTCGGTTTTTGAATCACTCGCTAAAAATTCGAGTCCAGGGATGTCCTCCATCTTATTCCGAAGAGTGTACCATTTCTTGAAAGCCGTGTCACCTTCTTGCCATTCCATTTCCTGCTTGATATTGGAAAGAATTTCAAAATGACTGCGGTGCATGGAACTGGCGTACCTTTCCTTCAGTGAAGTCCAGCACTTTGTCAGCGTGTCCGCGTCCTTGACAGTTTTAAGGTCCTTCTTTTGGAGACCGGCGCGGATTATCCTAAAGGCATCAGCCTTGTCCCTCGCTCTGTCATAATCAGACCTTTCAAGTTCCACAGCGTTGACAAATTCCTCTTCATCGAGCCCTTTGAACAAGTATGTTACTTCTCTGGCCTTGAGATTTCGAATCGTACCCCTTGACCATTTTCCCCAGTTAAGCTCGTTCAGTTTGGGAAAGTTCACGAGCATGATGTCTTTCGAGCTGCCGTTCGAATTTGATGGTGACTCTGACATCTTGTTTGCCAAGACTGTTTGTATCAAGGATTTCAACAGGGCACGGATGTCTTCTTCGTACTTTTCGCCAGCTTGGGTGTTCTGATTTGAGGACATCTTGGCGGTGATTGAGTTTTTATTTTTATTTTTTTTTCTGGATGAAGAAACAAAATGTGGCAAGTACGGGCTGTCGAGGGTGAGATTCGCGGATTATCGATGTTGTTCCGTCTTATTGGGTAATATCTTATTTGATATTTTGTCGTCTGGCGGATTATCGTATTAAAATCTGATTCGAAGGTGTTCTGATTATTGGAAACACCGGGCTCATAACCTGTTGTGAATTGACTTTTGTTAAACTTGATTATATCAAGAGGTTAGGTTTTCTCCGTCGTCAAGACACATCGCGTCAAACGTAACTACCTCATGTATTTACCCGATTTTCACCCAGATAGTGGCGGAATATCCACAACATGTACTGTGATAGCAGTGTGTAAAATTGGACCTTAAATTTTATATTCAATTAAATAAAAATTCTATTTACTCCTCTTTCCATTTATGCTTGCCCACCTCTTCTCAGATAAGACACCCGTCTTATCTATTTGCCCGAACCTTATCCGGGATCGCCGTGGAAGTTTTCTGAACACCCCCCCCCCCACTTTCCCGGAGTTCCGGAGAAGTGGGTTCTGGTGGCCATGTAGCTTGCGGGTCTCGTACTCCAACCATTGATCTAAACTCGGGCATCTTCTGGGGACCAAGTGGTTTCGTCAATCCATCTGCAGCCATATTAGCTGTTGGAATATATCTGATCTTAATTCGACCTTCCTTAATACATTGCTTGACTGCAAGATTTTGATCCTGCAGAGCTTCAAGATAAGTTCCCCTAGCCGTTATAGTCTTCCCCAGAGCTCGGATACTGTGTCTAGCTACCGTAATACGCAGACCGCTGGTACTTTATTCTTGAGCTCAATTTGGGTTGTTGCGCAATGTCACCTTAGCGAGGCTCCATTACCTGGATCTAATAGGCTGCGATAAGATAGAAAATACAAGCCAGGAGAAGATGAAACTCAGAATTCCATAGATTGATAACATGCCTCACAAGCATTCGTCGCACCCAAGTAGGCGTCGCACTGTTTCCTCCTACATCTAACTTTTCACATGATCAATCCATTCCTCAACCATGAAATATGTCAGCCACAAATACTGAGACTAAAACGCTTCTTGCTCTTCAAGCCCTTCAGGATAACCTAAAATCAAGCATCCGAAGTGCTGCAAACCTCCACAAAATCTCTGGGCATCAGCTACGTCGCTAGCAGAAGGGATCTCAATTGCGACGCGATTGGACCCCCTAATCGTGTCGACGATCTAATCTTGAGAAATCGATCATTATTCAGTTCATTATGGGCCTAGATTAACGAGGACTTTCTCTCCGGCTGCCTGGTGTAAAATTAAGGGTTGGTCAATTACTTGGTGACCGTGACACGTCACTAGGTGGCACACATTAGGCTTCAAACTTTGTCAGTCGGCAACCAGGCCTCAAGACATGTTTTTCTCTCAAATATGACTACTAGAGAGCCAACTGTGAAGATTCAGCCATCATCCATAACTGGTTTATGCTTGTGGGCAACACAATTGTGAAGTATGGCATATGATGGCAGGATTTCTGCAACGTTGATGAGACTTGTTTTGTAATTCTGAACGGAACGGTCGTCACAGGCAAAGATAGGTGTGGACAGCCAAAATCAGTGCAGCCTGAAAATTGGGAATTGATTACAGTATTCAAGCCATTCATGTAGCTGGTCTAGCGATCCCACCGTTAATCATCGGTGTAGGCCAATATGGTCAAAGACCTTGAACAGGCGAACGAGGTGCAAAGTCCACGCCAGCGGGGCAAAAAGAACCCGACTACGGAGAAGAGGGGTAATGGCAGTAAAGGGAGGAAATGAAGCAATTGATCAAATGGATGTGGATGTGTAGCTAGCGGCCGAATCATCGAGAAGTGGTGGTCAGGGAAGGCCGGTGCGACTGGGGGTTCAGCATTGTGGTGTCTACGGCAAGCCTGGTCATAATGCAAGAACATGTCAGGTAGTAATTGAGACATTTGGGGGAGAGTATGGGGCATAATATGAGTTTATTAAGTAACCTTTTGTGTTTTTATTGCTATTTCTATCTTGAAGATGTAAAAAAAGCGAACGCACGCATGACTATGATGCTGCGTTACACTAACATGCATGATAAGCGTGGGCAGCTAACAAGTATGCACAACAAAGAAATCGACGCTCAAAACACAACAAAGCATCTAAACAACTGAAACTAAGTGCTGTTCTCTTCCGTAGACTGTGTGGCAAATATTTCACGTGTTCTTGCATTATGGCCAGTTCTGCTACATGCTTTCTAGCACCTTTCATTTACTGGCCTTGACCTTCCTCGACTACCACTCCTCGACAATTCCGCCGCTATCTGCAATTTATTGTCCTTTTGATCAATTGCTTGTCTACCATCATCTACATCCATTGTTCTTGTATTCTGCAGCCCCTTCTTTTCACCCTGTGCCGCTTGCTAAGCGTCTCGTTCGATTGTCGAAGTATCTAGTTGTCAGACATGAGTAATGTCATCTGATATACTTTTGCTTTCATCCCACTAGAAAATGACTTGAGCGCCTCAGGGCTAAACGCTGAGGAGATACTTTGACGTGCTTGGTTTGTCTTCCAGAATATTCGGATTGAGAAGTGGCCTTAAGCACCGTCTTTGGTGTCTTGGCAACCCAAGGGTCGGCAAGGCTGGTCTCCTCCTCAAGTGGTGCCGGAGTCCGTAGCTGCACATCAAGCTTAGAGATGGAATTTTCTAGATCTAAAGGAACAAGCCCGGCTCCTCCGAATCCTCCGTTGATATTTCTTTCCATCATAGAGGCTTTATGGGCGGCATAAAATGCGGCACGGAAGCTAGTTTGCAAATATGGATTATCTGACAGTAAATATTAGGAGGACGTACTGAATGTCCTGAAGTGAAGAGAGGAATGAAAATGAGACATTTTTTGATGTTTTAATGTGTCTAACTAATTCTTGCTGCAAGAGCGGATCTCCACCGATTTATACATCCATCACTACTATGTCTGGACCAAACACATAGACCTTGAAAGAAGGTCCTTCATGTCTGATGCTAACCCAACGTTCAGCCAAACTGGATCAGGGTCAGATATCTTGGTAAACCTGACCTAGGTTACCGACATCATAGCATGTCTTTTGAAAGACTAGAGTAAAACTATGAAAAAGAACCCTTTAATTATATCTCAATTAATAACAGTTGCAGTGAATTGCAAAAATGTTAATGAAAGCCCCGGGCAAGATTGCAATCACAAAGTTCCACAAGTCTTCACAGACTCTAATGCTTTTTCTTCTGCCCGTGCTAAAGGGTTAGCGAGAGTCATTTGGTGGCAGCTTCTATCTAGGCTTTCCATCGCTCAGTAGAGCCTGACCGAGTCTGTCCTCTTCTCCATCTCGTCGCTGGAAGTTCCCCCATGCCGAAATGTAGACAAAGGCCTTTCCCCTTCTCGCAAAATCGAGACCTCTTCCACGCAAGCTTCGGGCAAGATTTTGAGGCAAAGCTGTCGATATTAGCTTGAATTGACTAATGTACACAATAAGCATGCGCACCAAAAATCAAACAACTTTACTTTCTTGCATTTAATCAATCAATTCTCAGCTATTGATGCACATTACAGCTGTAGTTATGTTGGCGACATGACGCTGGGCCTAGATAAGACTGTGAAAGACACCCAAGGGACACTAGTAGATCACACTAGATTCTGCAAATAATAGAAAACATCTCAATTAAGAATCTAAAAGGGCTAAGCACGCAAACGCGCTAGGCAGTAGTGTAATGTTGATATCTAGAAAGCTATAAAGCAACCTCCCTCATTCATTAATTAACAGATTGATTCCGCTCAGAAGTCCTTTGGAGTAGATACATTTTCTTGAGGAATAGAGAGCAAATTGAAGCAAAGAGGAGGTAGGAGGATTTCCAGGTGCCTCGCAGGCTAGAGACTTCCAAGATGTCGCCTAAGCCAAATCTTGCGAAAATTGCAAAGCGTCCTAACTGAAGAAAGAAAAGAAACCGAATCATCCTGGCGGAAGAGGCCGATGAGAGGAGAAGCGATGGTGGTAGCTTGGAGGCGCCACCCCAGAAATGATGCCCATGAAAAAGTCCACATGAAATACACGTGGACCCGGGCGAAGCAACAACTGCAGCTGAGGCTACTGGCTTTGGGATGGCTGTAGACAAACCTGCAGGGCGAAGCGAGGAAGCCAGGCACCGTGCCAGAGTCTCCTTGAGTTGAGGGAGAGGCCGGGAAAGCGACAAAAGAAAAGAGAAAGGCGCGGAATTGTGGCGGGCAGTAAGACCTGATGAGAGGAGAAGCAATGGTGGTTGCTTGGAGGCGCCACCCCAGAAATGATGCCCATGAAAAAGTCCACATGAAATACACGTGGACCCGGGCGAAGCAACAACTGCAACTGAGGCTACTGCCTTTGGGATGGGTGTAGACAAACCTGCAGGGCGAAGCGAGGAAGCCAGGCACCGTGCCAAAGTCTCCTTGAGTTGGGGGAGAGACCTGATGAGGGGCGAATCGATATGGGTGGCCGAGAAATTACTCGGCCAGGGTGAAACTCATGAGGAAGCCTAAGTGGAATACACAAAGGAAGGGCCACCGCTGGGGTCACTGCCTTTGGGATGGGTATAGACAAACCCGAGGGGCTGAGGCAAAGCTAGCACCGGGTTGGATCCTCTCTAGGCCAAAGGAGGAGAAGCCAAGAAAGTAAGGCGAGGCAGGACGGTGTTTTCTTCTTGGAACACTAAGTTCCGGACGGGGAGGAGAGATACCCTGAGGCAGACGGCCATTTCTGGAGTGAGGATACCGGAGACAAACCAAGGCAGGGAAGAAAGGAACAAGGGAACGAAATCCAGGGCGATCCCAGGAGAAGGGGGACGAAGTGCGGTGGTGCTTTTGATGGACAACGTGAATGAAAATGGTTAAGATCTTCTCCTGGCTTAATCCAAGTGCAGGAAAATGGGGGCCTTAAATCTTCGCCTACAACAGCACTCCGCCAACCTCTCGGGAAAACTTGATCCCAACAAAATGAAGGAAGACATAGACAATCGTATTTTTGGGGCAAACCTTTGGTATTTGCTCAAGATTGCCTTCGCAAATTGGACCAAGAGAGAAAGTTTCTGGGGGCGGTCAAGTGGAGATGAATCCATGTACTTAATACATCTGATCAATTGCGGATGCAAGTGTATCACACACTGGAAGTCGTTTCGCCGTTATTTCTGCAGTCTCAGCACATACTGCTATTTGGTAGCGGGCTGCTCAAGTTATCCCGACATCGCATCAAATTTCGTCGTTTAGGACAGTCGGCCACGACGAATGAGTCCTAGTAACTATTTCACCTCATTAAGTGGCCACGAAGACAAATGGAAACACACTACAACACCTCAGTTTCCATTGCCACAGTTGCTATTTGTCGTTGACAATATCTGTGCCACGCAATCCTTGCAAATAGGCCCTTCAATCCATGCATAGAGACGGAATAATACATTTGTGCGGACATGTCTCTGCGTTATGTGAATGTACAGTCACTCCGTTTTTGGCTCTATGGACGGCGCAGTGCAGAAAGACTAGATGAACTGTGCTCTTTAATCAAGCAGTAAAGGCTCTCCACTGCAGATTAGTTTTACTGCGTTGAAGTAGTTGCATACTGTTGTCAAACTATGTGTCGCTACAAAACTAAATCCTTTGGGCACCTTTGTTAGGACCATATTATGGACGACATCGACAAATGTAGTAGTTATTACACGCTGTATCGAAATACAAGCCATTGTGAAGGGTTTGCCAAGTGTGTAGAAGAGTCGCAGTTAGGTCTAATACAACTTATTATTAAGTTCTTAGGAAGTAAAAAGGAAACAAAACTAAGCGACCAATATCGGGGGACACCAAGACAATATATGCTTTATTGACCACATCTTGAAGTTTCACTTGTTACTTGATACCCTCGTCCTTTCCGAACATGGTAGAACCTTCTTGTAAGCTCGTATCAGTCACTCCAGCCAGGGCTGGACCGGGTCAGCACGCAGGTCCGTATTCCTGGACATGTCCCGTAACAGTGGGACTCGTATGGGTTTTAGGGTAGCACAAATATATTAACTTGATCGAATATTGAAACCCCGTATTTATATAGCTAAGACCAAGAGCATACAGAAAGATAGTGCTGAGGATGATATGAGGCCGATTTCATAAAGACAGCCATGCTGGGCTCATCCAAAGACCTGAGACGGACGAATATGTATGCACGATCGAATGATCGCTTAGCAGGGGCTTCTGTCAGGATGCTACAAGGGCATTCTGAGTGCTAGTATTTTGAGACATGTGATAACCGGATTTCCATGTTCACTCTGGTGATTTTCCATGCCAACTCTTGTGCCGTGTTTCATCCTTGCTTGTTGCTCATTACTTATCAGTAGTATCTGTATGTCGGCAAAGAAGAATTTCTTTATCATGCGATGGATTTTTGGGGCTTTGGGATATGCCTCCATGCCTAGTCATCTCTCATTTGCGTCTTCAGTTCCTCTTACATAGACCTCGTTTGAATAACTCATGGTTGCAGATCGTTTCAAAGAAAACTCAAGCTGATGATGTGCATGATATAAGGTAGACAAATTTAGTTGAGTACGCGGATCGACGGTACAGACCTTTATTACATCACAGCTTTTCATTCTTGCACTAGATAACCCATCATAGACTTCACGTCCCGCAGGCGTCCTATACGGTAATTTTTATGACTACCACACCAGTCTGACCACTGACAATGAATGAGCCAAACACAGCACCGTTGACAGCTTCCTTGATGTTGGCTTTTTGCAGCACAATCACTGGTGCCTTCCCACCTAGCTCGCCTGTCGAAGGAGTTAAGCTCCCGCTGATTAGGGCGCCGATTAGGGCGCCCATCAACCTTCACCCAACACAAAGACAATCTTCAGTTAATGGAATTTGCGACGAAAAATAGTATTCGTGGCCTTCATTTCTAGCTTTCTCAATGTCGCACAAAAGTGCCTAAAGGATTCAGTTTGGTAGGGACACATGGTTTGACAACAGTATTGAACTTGAACTTGAATATATTTTACGTCTACTGGAATCACATAGATCAAACGACGCCGGGCTGGTTACCGGACAGACTTAACCCTCCGCAAAGGCTCACTAACCGGATCACACGAGAGGAGCAGAGATTGCTCCCAAGCAAGCTTGTGACCCATGTAATCCGGAAAGTGGTTATAGTCCGAAAAAAAAGAAACAAAATGTAGAAACAAAACAGGCAAACAGAAAAGCAGAAGCATAAAACGACTGAAAGCACGTAGACAAAGGAAAAGAACTAAAAAGAATCAACCACCACCTCTCGTCTCCCCCTTCGCCACTACCCGAAATTTCCTCCACTTGGGCTCCAGTGTCTCTGCCAGGTATCTGCAAGACTTATCTGTGACCAAGAGTTTGCGCACAAATCTTGCTGACAGTTTTCTCACATTGCCTCGG
>JAXCEX010000321.1:0-20273 GCA_038382965.1 Ceratocystis huliohia
AATGATCTGGGGTGACGATCTGGTGTCCCTAGGCTAGTTGGTGTTGGTAGATATTTTTGAATGTTCCGAGGTTTGTAACTTTGCTCAAGGAAAGGTAGAAGCTAGGCCGGTTCGTCCTACAAGAGTAGCGCCAAGGTTGCTCATCGGTGTTAGTAGCACTAGATTAAGCGTGAAGCGTAACAAGAAGGGCAGTACAAGGAAATTGAACAAGGGAGAGAAAGGTTACGGCAAAATAATGAAGAAATAAGTGTGCTGATCTTTTAGAAACACCATGATGGAACCTTGCGAGGTGTCGAAGTGTAAGAAATGATGTATTTAAAGCCCAGTTAGAATACGAGCGGTTCGAGACTCAATACACCACAATATATATCATCGTGGTATTTGGTGATGCTCCGTGTGTACATAACACATCAACTGACGAGCAAAGACTATCTAGACACAGGTTCTTACTTATATGGCCATGAGGAGATGAGAGGGAGGGGCGTACATCCATTCGGCTGACAATTCAAAGCGATGTTCATTCTCCAGTGACCTAGTATTGGTTATTAATGTCTTTATGGGGTTTCCCCGCCAGCACAGCCTTGCCACACATTGATCAGTAAGCACAATTTTATGTGAGCACCAAAAGTTCAGGTCAATATTGAGGCACCCATCATCACGTGCTACCATGGCTGCAAGAGGTTGTCATTACTCTAGCACAAGCTAATAAGTGCAGGCACCGTGTGCATTTGACCAATATTTCCCCGTGTACGACACTTATTTACATGCTTCCAAGTCTTCTACTTGCGCCGGCTCAGCCTAAAATCTCGTTCCCATGTTGATATGCACAGACTTGATCTGTGTGTAAGCCTCCAGCCCGGCCTCGCCCAGCTCACGGCCAATTCCACTTTGCTTAACACCGCCAAATGGCACGTGTGGATCACAGTCCTGCGTACTGTTGATCCAAACCATACCAGTCTCAATATCAGCAGCAACCCGGTGACTGCGTTCTAAGTTGGTCGTGAATACAGCAGCTCCCAATCCGTAAGATGTGCTGTTAGCCAGCTTGATAGCCTCCTCCTCTGTCTCAAAGGGCATAATCACCACTACCGGCCCAAAAATCTCCTCCTTGAAGATGGCCATGTCTGGAGTGACATCGGTGAAAACGGTAGCCTCGACATAGTAGCCCTTTGGCAAATGGGCAGGCACGCCGCCTCCCAGGGCAACAGTAGCACCGGCGTCCCTACCAGCCTGAATGTACGAAAGCACACGTTCCTTTTGGGCCTTGGAAACCTGCGGGCCCTGGTACACTCCCTCGGCCCATTGGCTACCGGTAACACTGACAGCCTTGACTCTATCGATGAACTGGGCGACAAAGTTGGCATAGACGCTTTTTTGCACAAGCAAGCGGGAGGTGGCCGTGCAAATCTGGCCCTGGTTGGACATGATGCCCATGTGAGACCATTTGACAGCCTGATCCATATCAGCATCCTCGAAAACGAGCAGCGGCGACTTACCTCCAGTTTCGAGGGTGATATTTTTCAGGGTCTTTGCAGCGGCGGCCATTATATGGGTAGCGGTAGTGGTAGAGCCAGTAAACGCAATCTTGTCAACCAAGGGATGCTCAACAAGAGCACCTCCAGCCTCCTTGCCATGGCCGTTAACAAAGTTGACTACACCAGGGGGGAAGCCAGCTGCCTTGACCAGGGTTCCTAGCATTAAAATCGACAGAGGGGTCTGCTCAGCGGCTTTGAGCACAACAGTATTGCCACAGGCTAGAGCTGGCCCAAGCTTCCAAGTAGCCATGGACATGGGATAGTTCCAGGGAATGATTTGGCCAACGACGCCAATGGGCTGGCGTAGGGTGTAGGCCAACTTGTTAGGGAGGACAATGGTCTGGCCATGGATCTTGTCACACCATCCAGCAAAATAGCGGAGAGTGCCGACAGACTCAACAAGATCAACAGCGAGAGCTTCAGCATAGGTTTTGCCTGTAATAATAGGGTTAATGTCCGTTTAGCTAGGGTTACTAGACACAGGGCTAGCCGTACGCACCATTGCTCCAGGCGTCAATAGTAGCGAATAGCTTTTTATTCTCTTCCAGAAGATCAGCCAGCTTCCAAAGCAACTTGCCCCTGTTGGCGTCAGAGAGGCCTTTCCATTCGGTGCTCTTTAATGCTTTAGCGGCAGCTTTAACGGCGGTATCGATATCGTCGGCGGTGGCAGCGGAGACGGAGACAATGGGCTCTTCAGTGCTAGATGGCGAAAGAGGAGGTCAGCGAGAAGCAGAAAGGATGGCAGGAGAGAAAACAAAGAAAAGGCAAGACTCACGCTGGGTCGGTAGACTGGATAGTCTGGCCATTAGATGAGGGCACAAACTCATTATTGATAAAGAGGCCAGTGGGCTGAGACCAGGTCATGCCGTTAGGGGCCGTTAGAGAAACCGGGTGAGACATGTTTGCGACTTGGGGATCGAAGCTGAGACTTGCAAAGAAATGGCCGAGGCGATAGCAAGACTGTACGAAGGAAAAGTCAGAGACTGGCAGATGTAATAGGAAGTATGGTTAAAGCTGGCTGGCAAGCTCTCCATAACTAATAGCGGAACCAAGGCAAAGGCCAAGCCGGGCCAGGGGCCAAAACTCCACCCCACTACAGCAAGGTGCCACTAGAAAAGCGGGATTTGATAGCAGCAGGCTAGATAAGCAGCTCTGCCTGCCAGCCGGCAAAGGAGGATACCAGGGCGAGCGAGCGAGCCGGCATTGATAAGAGAGATGGAGAGCCGTCCAGCGAGCTGACCAGCGATTTAACCGAGAGGGACCTTTCGATACAAAGTAGACGATCCATGGCACCAAAAGCTCTAGCTTTAAGCTTGACCTGCCGCCCTCCCCCAGTCGCCTAGCAGAGGCCTATGGGATGCAGCCGAAAGCCTCTACTTTGCACACCCCGCTTTTCTGGCTTTTACGTTGACAGCAATCCTTGCTCCTTCTCGGTGAGCTAGAAGGAGAGGACCAGCTGTGTGGTCACGTGATACCGCCGGTGTCGGTATGTCTTCGGTGTGCCTATCAAACTCCTGTTGTCAGACTTTCTCCCTCCCCTTCCAAGACAAGACATTATTTGGTGCGAACTAGACCGGTTTTATTGCCCACTATTGCTTGCAAATGCAATGCATTGCAATGCGGGCTGCAGTGCAATAGTGCAGCAGTAAGTGGCACTACCGTAATAACACCACACGCATGACGTCACTAAGTGGATAGCTCTGCTCGCTCGCTTTAAGTTGCTGTACTTCAGAAAGAGAGAGAGAAAAGGAAGCGAAGACGCGGGTATTTGCAGACGCTGGTGCGGTGAAGTGCATGAATGAACACCATTGGTACCTCCAGAGAGAAATGGAGGGGGATTTAGCGCCAGAGCTTGGGCATCAATCAGCCTGGAGCCGGAGAGGAAAAGGAGAGGAAGGAGAGAGGAGCACGTTGGGCTGGGCAGAAAATAGGCACATGAAGAGACAGTGAGGCGGAGGGAGGCTTAAGAGGAAAAGAGGAGGGAGTTCTGTTGTATCCATCTACCTACACAAAACAAACACAAAAGCTGATATAAAATACCGTGTCCACATAACAAATAATGATACGCCCACCCTGGAAATTCCACCCAAAGATCCTCCGCCAAAATAAATAAATGCCACTATCGGGCGCATTTGTATTCCCACTTGCGCGGGGTCCAATTCTGGTTGGCCTTGATTATAGCTCCGTCGTCATCGTCGTTGTTGTGCCGTCATCGTTGGACTTGGTTCAGTGGTTCCCTAATCGCGAAAAAAAAAAAAAAAAAGCCACCCAAAAATTAGAAAATAGAGCTGCCCTCCCTCACACACCAATCTGCGGCAGCGGTTGCTGCATCGTCATCCCGGCGCTTTTCACGACTGTCTTTGATCCACTGACGTCATACGTGTCGTATAGGACAGGACCAGGATTATTGCCAGAGCCAGGTCCAGTAGCATTGGAAGCAAACTCAGAGGAAGACCCTGAAGGGGGCCCAGAAGACCCAGCCAAGGCCAAGACTAGCGATGGTGTTGGCGAAGTCGGTTTTGACACCGTGGTAGCTGTTGGCCCTGCTGCCGCTGCCGTCGCTGCTGCTACCGATCTGCCTTTACGCACTGTTGAAATGGCAGCCGACGGCCGCTTCTTGACAGGATAGGGCATCTTGAAACCAGCAGCATCGTATCTCGTTGGGGCTGTCTGAGACTGGCATTCTCCTAAGCAGCAAGAGGGGAGGCAGGAAATAGTCAGCTAATATTCGAAGGCGTATCAGACGAGCAGACGAGACTAGGACTATGCAGGACTAGGACCAACATCAACATTGGGCTCCGGGCCAGGCCAGGCCAGGCCTTTTGCTCCCTGCCCTAGTCTCATACGCAAACATCAACTTACTGCAGATTGTATTTCCCCTATTTTCACGAGCAGGTCAGCAAAGAAACACCGCTTCAAAAAGCTATAGTACGCTACTACTGCCATCAACTTACCAGTACTCCCGGTGAATGACAAACCGCCGGCATCGACGGCCATTCTTTCTGTTGTTCGCACAAAACATGTGGATCAGGAATTTGCAGTGGCCACAAGCCAGGTCGCGCTATAGATTCAAGAGAAGAATGAGGCTGATGTTAGAGCTAGAGGGGTCAACGAACAGACAAGATAGGAGGGGAAAGAGAAGGAGATAGACGTACTCGGATATGGGTACACATGGTGCAACTCAGTGATACCAGCTAGCCACACATACACACATATACACACATACACATACACACAAGATCGAGAATCAAGACTCGAGGCTTAGAAGGACAGAAAAACAAAATGCAAGAGAAAAAGAAAGTGCAAGCCTGCTGAACATGCACACAAGCTCTGGGTCGAACCAGCTTGCTGGAATCACCATCTAGTTATGGAAGTAGCTCGAGGAAGGCAAGGGAAGAGGATCGGAGGGGGGGAGGGGGGGGGGCGTGGTAAGGTCAAATGGCAGGTTAGCTTGAAGAGGAGCAACCAACGGGGACTTGGGTAGCGGGAGCTCGGGGTTTCCATGACATTTATTTATCTTCACAACCCAGCCTTAGCTTTTGCCTAATTCAAACAATCAAACAAACAGGCCCTTCTTCGGCTCACTTAACTCTCTACCTTTGACTTGGGGTTCGAATTTGCTTCTGTTTGCTCTCCACACGTAACGCACGCCATGTTCATGCCCCCTCCCCCTGGAGTTCAGCTTGCTTGCAGTCAAACCATACACAGTGGTAGAAGGAAGAAAGAGGAGACAAGAAGTAGGAGTAGGAGTAGGAGCATGAGTAGGAGCAGGAAGGAAGAAGGAAGAAGGAAGGAACAGACGAAAGTAGGGAGTGTGAAGTATAGTGTAGCAAGCAGAAGCCGTAGATAACCCAGAGCCCAGATGGTCTTTGCCTTTTTTCTCTAGACTTCTCCTTAGCTCTTCTACTATGTCTTCTCAGCTCGTCTGCTTTGTCTTCTTTGTGCTTTGTTCTTCTGCTATTGTTATCCTGTCTCCTTGGCTCCTTGCTTGTCTGGCCTGTCTCGTATTAATCAGAATAACAACGACCCTGCCACAACACAGTGTGATAACATCTCCAAACCTGCACGTCATTAAACCCGACGCGCATATGAACAGGACCAACAAGTCCAACCCAAACAGAGACAACGCCAATCAATCACCAAGCCATTCATCTGCCAGCCAATAGGGCCAACCGCCTGAAAACGCTTGCAAACACAGGAAAATAAGAAAACAAGCCTGATCGACAGGCTACCTTGTCGCTAGCACCTCCTGGGACTGTGTTGATATTTCTGTTTTACACACTGTGACGCTGTCCTGCCTCGCTTCTTGTTCTTTTTTCTTTCCTTGTTCTCTGTCTCCCACTTTCTCTTCTTGCCCTTGACTCGCTTCTTCTTCCTGTCTCTCTCCTCTACCCCCTTCCCCCTTGCGTTATCTACCATTCATTCCCTTACCCTTGTCCCCTTCGCCCCCTCCTCCCTCCATCTTACTCTCTCATCTCTCATCACCCTTCTTCTTCTTTAGGAACTTGTCCTCAGCTGAATAAATTTCCCCATCTCTAAACTGTCAGTGCGCTGTCCCCCTTCCCCTGTCAAAAAAACGCAGTCAATAGATAGCCAGCCCGCCCAGATAAACAAGTCGGACCAAGCCAGGTTCAAGTTACTAGAAGATGTAGTCTGAGAAGCGGTCTAGAACTTTTTGGATAAATAGTACAGTGCCATACACGGTCCTGCACACTGCCAATGTATCAACGCGAGGATGATAACCAACAACCTTGACACTTTTTTGCCTGGCTGTGCCCTCTGTATCTTGTGCTACTGGGCTGTCTCTCCTCCCTGTGTCCATGTTGGTTGGTGTCTGTCTCACCCAAGTCCAAGTCTCCGCTACTTCTTTCCCCCCCCCTCCTCCTGCTCCTCCTCCTCACCCCCATCCTCCACCGGCCTTGTATCTATCGCCTCTAATACGTTTTCCAACACCCTCCGACACGCTTTCCTGTACCCTAGCCCAAGCCGCTGATTCTGCGTCAAATGCGGCATCTGATCCTCGTCCACCTCCACCTCAGTCTCGTCTAATTTCTCTAGCGCCACCATGGCCTGACCACCAATAACTGCCATAGTTTGCAGCAGCCACGGTCTGACATCATCCGGCACCTGTTTGGTCAACAACCTGGCCAAGACCTCCTGCTTGATGCTGTCTGTCTGTAGATCTGCCTGTACGCCCAATTTCTCCCTCAGCTTGTCCAGGCTTGCGTGCATCAACACTAGGTCATACACAATCTCGTCCTGCACGCGCTGAAACGACGACAGTACCTCGTGTTTACCACTATTACTGAATGCCTCCAGTTTTTCTGCTTTGACCATCTGCCGATGCTCCAGCAAGACCGACCGCTGGTCTGTTGCCGGGTGCAGCGACAATATGTAGTCATGCGTCACATCGGCCTTTTGGTTGCGCTTCTTAAGGTGCACATAGTCATTGTGCAGCGTCTCTGACTCGGGAATCATGAACCCATACGATAGCAACAGCTGCGAGTTAGTGCGCATGCCGTAGTTGTTGAACACTTGCGTGCCCTTAGCATGCACACGATCCACAGTTAGCGTCACGCGGCTCAGTCCCCCATCATTTTCTCCGGCGTCTAACGGCGTCCATGTCACCGGAACCGTCATGTCATGATTCCCAATATCGTACAATGGCAACAGCAGGGAAAACTCGTCCATGCGGCGCCCTCCTAGCGGTGCTGCCAATGCTGCCTGCACACCCTTCGGGATCACCAGTACCGGTGTGAAGCTGCGCGACGTAAAAATTCCGTAGGCCCAGCAGTATAACTCCCGCGAAAACTCGCGCCAACCGCCCTCAGTCCAACCAGTCAATAGCTTTCGTGCAGCAGCATACTCGTCTGCCAGTCGGGTACGGATTTCAACCACACTAGCTCCCAGATTCGTCCCATCTAGCAACTCAGCGTCGTCGGAATCCCAGAATACCGGCAGCTGAAGCTCACCCGGTTGCGGCAACGCACTAATGTATGCATGCCAATATGACTGACTCCCGGCTAGATACTGCTGCATCAGCAGGAAACGAGAGACAACATGCGGCGGTGTGGACGCCAGAAAGTCTGCGGGGAGCGGGATATTCTTGACTACTGCGGGACGGTTACCAGCATTAGCCACACTATCTGGGGGACTAGTCGTCCATGGGTTAATAAAGTCTGCAGGCGCTCCTTCGAGGACATTCAGGTATGAGAGCGATAGTCGCATGGGACAACTAACAATCGGCTCAGACCTTGGTATCTCTTCGCTGGCTACAAACGAGGCGCCGGTGGTCGGTGACACAGCAATGGCTACTTTGGGATTAAGGTAAGCCCCATTAGCCGTAGCCCATGACTGGAGTGCATCGTATTGTGACATTGCAGCACGTTGGACAATGAGAGTAGGTTAAGAGTACAGATGTCCAGCCATGTGTGAACTAGCGGGCGGAGGTCTACCTTTTTAGTTATGCCCAATCCGAGGTTTTCCCGGTCAGCATTTAATCAATACCCTAACCCTACTCTATAGTCATAGTCATACAATATGTTCATGTCCAGTGTAGTCACACAGATCCAACACCCATAGTACTGCATAAACCCAACACGAGAGTCTCCTTATCTTGCCCCAGTAATCAGATATAATCATGCTTTCCATCTCACTGCAGCTCATAAACAGCCCTAGACGGCTGCCTCCCTCGTATATGTCATCACCTGTCTAGAAAAGGTACCCAAATAGTTGCCATGGCCGTGAATATACTTCTAGTATTCCCGCTTCTTGTCCCCCCACTGTCCTCGCCTTGTTCATCATACCACACAAGCTGTACACTATCAATAGCGGCATGGCTGCCTTAGCGATGTGACACCTGCCAACCATGCCCTGCGCCAAGCCCGCACTACCTTTGAGGCCATGATACCCAATTTGTGTGCGCAATTCTGTAGTAATGACATGACGTCTACAACAGTAGCGCCTATATATTTTTCTGTGACTAGGTCATCGAGGCTACTGATGGCATAGCCGAAGATGCCTTCAATCTGCGCTACTCTTACACGGCCTATTCTTACTCGGGAATGTGCAGTGGTTCCTTTCATCTCCTTGATTTGCGTGATATGCGCCCCAATGTCATGACCACAGGCCCCGTGCACCGCCAATAAGCCCATACGATGACGCCCAAGGCTGCAAGACAGTACCTCTGTCGAGGCATGTATTTAGTTCTACAAGGATACGCGACACACGTAGTTAGGGCGGGCGTGAATGTTGATGTGGAGACTTACATAGTTATAAAGTAGTGATGATGGACGACAATAAGCATGATGCGACTTGTATAGACGATCCAATGGAGTCTTGCAGCGCAGTAGTGAGGCTAGATCTAGATATTCCTAGCGAGAGTGGGCGGCTGTTGGAGTAGGACGAGCCTAATCTTAGATAAAAAGGAAAAAAATATTGTAGTATTAAAATAAGAAGTCATACTTCATCCTCCTTCTCGTATGCATATGGTAAAAATACTCGTGATGAAAAAATACTGGGCTCATGTTGCAAAATCCCCAACGCCGAAAAAAAAAGTCGATACATGTCACGAGATGAAATACTAGCTGCTACTTCATGGAAGTATCGCGTCCAGGCGACCCTCCTTCTACATTGCTAGCTTGCCACCATGAAACTTGGGAGTGTAGCCTTCGGATGCCAGGATCTTAGCATCGGAAGTGAGTACTCTCTCAGGGAAGCCGTCAAATGACAGTGCGTAGGTGGCCACTGAGTGTGCCACAAGCTGCGTGTTGAGCACCCAAGCCGTCTCGTTGACGTTGCCAACATCATCGCACAGTTGATGGTAGCAGGGGTCGTACCACTCACCGGCGGAGCCACCGAACATGGCCACCTCAGCCTCGGTCTTGATGCCCTCAGCACCCGTGGCAATACCGCCACCAGGAATGCCGTTGCGGATAAAGCCGTCGTAATCAGAGCGACCATCAAAAGGTATCATGGTGTAGTTGAGGCCGTGCTCCTTGTACCAGTCAATGTACAGCTCTTTGAGCTCACCAGAGCCCGCAGGATTAGCGTAGTTGTTGGCATCGTAGACCTGGTAGGCAAAGTTGGGTGATGCCAGCATGTCGTAGTCCATGAATACACGAATCTTGGAGTTTTCCTCCTTAGGCAACGTGGCCACATAATAATCAGAGCCCAGCAGGCCTTCTTCCTCGCCAGCCCACCAGGCAAAACGCACGCAGTTGCGCACGGAAAAGGACGACAGCTGCTTGGCAATCTCTAGCAGAGACATACTGCCCGATCCATCGTCATTGATGCCGGGACCCTCGGCTACACTGTCACTGTGGGCACCCAGCATCACGCAGTTGTCAGGGTCGCCCTCAGTAGTTTGGGCTAGAATGTTGGTAGTGCTGATGAGTTCAACCGTTGAGTTAACCATGGCGATACCAGACACCCACTTGCCACGGCCGAGCTGCTCAAGAATAGGCTGGGCCTCCTCCTGCGACAGGCCCAGCGTGGCAATGTGATGGGGAGTTGGGACGCCCAAAGTACCATGAAGGTCACCAGGCTCAGTGTTATAGACGACAGCAGCAATAGCACCAGCACGGCCAGCCAGCTCAGACTTGGTACCAAAGGCACACTCGCCACGCTTGATAAAAGCAATTGAGCCCTTGACTTGTGAAGGGTAGTCCTCAGCCTTGCAGCCAGTGCCAGAAGTGGGAACAATTTTTCCTGATACCGCCTTAGCATCCTTGGTCGATGGGCTTAGGCTCATGGCCGTACCATTAAGCTTGACGTGATTGATAATTAGGTAGGAAGAGTGTACATCGCCAGCAAAGGCCTCAAAGTCTTGCGTCCAAACAGAGTAGTAGTCGCCCTGCTTAGCAAGCTCGCTCTTAATATATTCAAGGGTGGCATTGTGGCCTAAAGAAAGGATGAGTCAGTCACAGTAGACATCGAATAGGGGCAATGTGGACAATACGCAGACTTACCAGGGGAGCCAATGACGCGTGTAGGATGGCCATACTTCTTTTCACTCAACTTAGCAATACTGTAAAACTCAGAAGCCCGTGCCATTAGAGGAGCGCCCTTGATGCTGTCCTGCAGAGCCTTGGAAGTCAGGGTAGATCTACTGCCGGCCATAAGAGACCCCGGGGCCGAAACAGCAGAGCCCGTGGTTGCTTTCAAAGGCACCTGTGAGCCAACAGCCACAGCACTTGCGCTTCCCACCATAGCCATGGCGGCGGTAGCGGCGTACAACTTCATTGTAAGGGGAGTCGGAGAAAGAAGGCCGGGAGGACGGTAAAGGATAGAGAGCTTGGATCACTCTCAGGGCAAAAGCGAAAAAAAACAAGAGGCAGCCAAAATCGGGTTGAATGAATATCTTCGAGGGTGGCGAGACACGAAAAGAAAAAAAGAAAGCCAATAATTATACCGCAAATAAAGAGAGAATGGAACAAAATACGAAAAAAAAGAACTCAGGGACGGCGCCACGGCTAGCTGGAAGAATGGGAAGGCCGCGATTTTTATACTCCCGCTTGATTTTTAGGGTGTCAAAGTTCCCACGACAACAAAACAAGCTCTTGCCCCTTTGGGACGGTGGGCTATCAAGCTGACGGCAGGCACGCGCAGCCTCACATGCATGGACCGTGCGCCTTCTTCTTTTAGTACTATGACGAATAGGAGAGCACGTGACGAGGGGATTCAGGGCAAGGTAGCTTGACACAAGAGTCAGATTGTGAGACTTTTAGGAATTCTAATGACATGAAAAGGGGCTTTTCATCGAGAAAGATTAATTAACAGAGTGAGTGTATCACGATGCTTTTTGTGCCTACCACCCTGATTTATATGCCCAGGTCAAAACTACTAGCTTCAAGATTGGCTCAAACCCTCCCCAGCCAATCAATGATGTCACTGCGCTATCTAAGCCCACTTATCGTCCGCAGTGTACTAATATCAAAACTCCGCCCAGATTTGCGTCATTTTTTTTCCATCCCTTAGACTTTGCTTTGTGCTGAACGGGCTGCATCGCGATCTTGAGCCCATTGCTCATTGATTGCGGCATGTTTAATTTGATAAAAATGGCTAGAATATCTTGTAAGCCACCCTGTGCAACTTGTACACCACAACTGCCCCTAGGCTAAATAAAATAACCCTAATCCACACTGATAAGATAAGATGCAATCACTAAAACTTTCTTTACCGCCTTCCCCATCTAGCCGTCGAGGGGCAATATTCTGCCACTAACCATCAGTTCTTCGACCCCACATGACGATAGCCTAGATTTTCTAGGCCTCAGTTTTAGACTTTTCATCTCTTCCTCGTCTATTTACGGTGACTTCGCGCTTCTCATTTTCTACCTCTCCTCGACATGTCGACCTCGCCCATTATTGGTGTTGCTGGCGGCGGCCAGCTTGGCCAAATGCTGACCCAAGCCGCCTTCCCTTTAAACATCCCGATAGTAACTCTTGACAATAAAGACGCCCCAGCTAAGAAGATCAACCATCACGATCACCATGTAACGGGCTCCTTTAAAGATGCTGAGAAGCTTCGTGAGCTGGCCCGCCGCTGTGATTTCCTTACAGTTGAAATTGAGCATATTGATGCTGCTGTGCTACAGGAGATCGCTGACAACGGCGTTACGCTCGCTGATGGCTCTGCCAAGTCTGTTGAGGTGCACCCAGCTCCACGCACTCTGGCACTTATCAAGGATAAGTTTCGCCAAAAGGAGTATTTCGCTAGCAAGGGTATTTCTGTGGCCGAGCAGCTTCCAATTTCCGGTGGCGCTGACTTTGCCGTGTCGCTCGCTGATGCTGCTAAAAAACTGGGCTTACCGCTGATGCTCAAGTCCCGTAATGACAGCTACGATGGCCGAGGCAACCTAAAGCTAGATACTTTGGATGCCGAGCTTGTTTCCCGTGAATTGGGGACCGAAAATCTTTACGCCGAGAAAATGGTCCCGTTTGTCAAAGAACTATCCGTCATGGTTGTGAGATCTGACGTCGAGCAGCAAACTGGCGGTCCTCGCGTTCCCAAAACATTCCCCTACCCTGCCGTTGAAACTGTGCACGAAGACAGCATTTGTGCCACAACCTTTTATCCTCCCCGTGGTGTCAGCAAGGAAATTAACGAAAAAGCCCAGGCCTTGGCTTCCAAGGTTGCCGACCAGCTTTGGGGCCGTGGTGTGTTTGCTGTTGAAATGTTCCTCACATCAGAAGGTAAGATCAAAATCGAGAGAGTCAAGGCGCATCTGTATCAGCAACTAACTCCTCCTACCACAGGCAACCTCCTTGTCAACGAAGTCGCCCCCCGTCCCCATAATTCTGGCCACTACACCATCGAGGCCATTCCGCAAATGTCACAGTACAAGGCCCAGCTGTACGCCATCCGCGGCTTGATTCCTGCCTCGCAGAAGCTGACTCCTCGTTGTGCTTCTTCCATCATGATTAATGTGCTTGGCGGCGCCGGTCCTGCTTCCCATGTACCGCTAGTCTCCCTAGCCGAAACACTATACAACGATGACATGGACATCCATATCCACATGTACGGTAAGGATGCCAAACCTAGCCGAAAGATTGGCCACATTACGCTGTGTAGCAACAAGCCAATTGCTGAGCTCGAAGCCCTTGCGCAGCCGCTCATTGAATTGTCATCTAAAATCCATGCCGAACGTGTCGAGGCTGGTAGCAAAGCCCTTCGTAATGCAGCTGCCCCTGCGGTTGCTCCCACCGCTACTCAGAAACAGGCCGCTGCCCAAGTCCTCGTTATTATGGGCTCAGACTCAGATATGCCCGTGCTGCGCGCCGGCCTAGAAATTCTAGAAGAATTCAAAGTCCCGATCCGTGTAGACATTACCTCAGCCCATCGCACGCCAGGCTACATGGCCGAAGTGGTGGAAGCAGCAGCCTCAGAGGGAATCAAAGTTATTATTGGCGCAGCAGGAGGTGCGGCACATCTACCCGGCATGGCAGCATCGCATACGCCGCTGCCCGTAATTGGCGTACCGGTCAAGGCAACGCACTTGGACGGTGTGGATAGCCTCCATAGCATTGTGCAGATGCCGGTAAGTGTTACTTTTCACCATGCTTTTCCTTTTCTCTTTCTACCCTCCTTAGTTCTCATATCCTTCTCTCGCGATGCTATTTTCCAGTTATTTCCTAGTACTAACTCTCCACCTTCCCTTTTCTTTTGACAGCGCGGCATTCCTGTAGCCACTGTTGGTATCAACAACTCAACCAATGCAGCCCTCCTAGCCATCCGCATTCTCGGTGCCGAGTTCCCAGAGTACCGCGTCAAGATGGAGGAGTATATGACGGGCATGAAAGATAGCGTTAAGGCCAAGAGCTCCAAGGTGCTGGACATCGGATGGAGAGCGTACTTGGACGGTATGGCCAAAAAATAGGTGGAAGGGAAGGGAGGCAATCTCGGGTTTGGTGTTTGCTTTTTCACTTAATGTTTGTATAGATACTATCTGGCCTGCTTGGGTGGGCCCAGGTATACACGCAGCCTTCGCTAGACACACATTCTACGCAATGTCTTTACTCTCAAAGGTCAAGGTAGAGAGAGATTTGTGAGTTGCGGTAATAGGAACAAAAAAAGCCGATCTATTAGTGCCGTGGGGGTATATCTAACATGTGACTTCGCAGGGTCACTCTTCGTTCTAAAATTAAACTCTAGACTGCCACGACGACAGCCCTTCTTCGCCATTAAGCCCTGGACGCCTATCCTACAAGGTCCCTAGCCTCATACATTTAGATGATCTCGCGGCTTACTAGCTGGCCGACCATCAAAATCGAAATCAAGGCCATCAACCATGCTCATGCTCTTTACTGAGCTTTTTTCAATCACGACCGTCTGCTGCACCGTGATGCCATTTTTCGGCAGATCAATAGCGCGCTCCTCGTCAAAAGCACCGCCCATATTATCGCCCTTCATGCTACGATGCTTCTTCTTTTGCATATCCTGCAGCGCCATCTCATCGGTGGTGTCGCTAATGGAATGCAGCGAGTGGCGGCGTTTATGGTGGTATACGGATGTAGTCACAGTACCAAAGCGGCTGCCGTGCATACCTGCATTAGTCTTTCCGGCCGAGCTGCTACCAGGCATGCCAGCAAGTCCAGTGTCGTGCTTAATGCCCGAGTCGCCATTGCCGCCACGGCCTGAGTGCGAAGGGCCGAAGCGGTTGAGCACAGGGAACCATTCGCGCAAAATCGGCCATACCATAGGCATGTTAGCGACATAGAGCGCAACACTTGCTTCGCGGATGTACCAGAGCATGTAGTTGTGCGAGTATACATTGCTCAGGTTGTGGATCTTGCACATTATGGCGGCCAGGATAACGAAAATACCCATAGTCAGCACCAGACCCAAGACTAGCTTCTTGCGCCATGGCACCTGCAGGTTAACGACAATGGAGATAGGGATACTAAGCATCATCATATCAGAGGATATGTTAAAAACGCCCTGTACCACGCCGTAATACTCGAGCGTAGCGCATTGCTCATTCTCAGGCGGGATGGCCCAATACTGATTAAAGGGCATACACATAGTGAAGTAAGAAATCTCGGTGGCTAGCCAGCCAATCAGGGCATAGATTGACAAAGCACGAACGGCCTTTTGTGTGCGTAGGCCGACGGTCAGTCGTGTGTACATGACGAGCAAACAAGCTTTCAGCACGTAGATGGTGTTGAGCATGGCCTGTTCCGAAACGACGACGATCTTGGAGTTGAGGATTCGCTTCTCGATTTGCTCCTGTGTGAAAGTAGCCAGCTGCTGTGGCGGGAAGAGATTGGCACCACCATTGCTGGCAATAACGTTAAGAGAAACGACGAGAAGAATGTAGAACAACTAGGTGTTTTGTTAGAACGACAAACGAAGCTAGAAGATCAGTAGGACTTGGTATTAAGCCAAGGTTAGACACAGGGAAACATCACGAGAACATACAAATGCTAGGATAATCAAATATTCATCAAGCAGCCAGTTCTTCGGGCCGCCGGCACGAACTGCGGTAGCATAGCTACACTATATGTTAGCAACCCTAGTCCTCGTTATATAGGTTTCAAGTGCGACTTACAGCCGTAGAATCGTCAACAGCAAAGCAATTGAAAACAAAGTCCAGCCCTCGACTTTTAGTTTTGCATTAAAGGAGCTGTCGATGCCGGCGGCAACGTCGTCCTCTCGGCGCATTAATGAAGAAATCAGGGCCATATTGTAGGGAATAGGGTATTAGGTCATATCACAGGGCAAGTAAAGGAGCGACAAAGAAGCGAAATAATAAGAGCAAAAAATCAAGGAAAAAAAAAATTAAAAAAGGGAACCCACAGGCTGTGATATATTAATGAGAGAAAGAATGGTAGAGCAGTAGAAGAGAAACAACAGCCGAGTTAATAAAGAGGACCGGCATCTAATGCTGACGCAGACCACCAGCAACAACAAAGGAAACAAGCCGGCAGATAACACTCGGACTTTTTGCTTCCCCAGAAGCTTCAGCTCCAAGCGTCATAAGAGGAACGTCGAAAAGACACTTGGGAGAACGGGCGTCTTGCTGTATGAGTGAAAGTATGGAAGAAGCAAGGCAGGAGGCGGGAACGAGAGGGATGAGAAATACGGTAGGAAAAGAAGGAGAGAATGGAAAGCAGGAAATCAGGACAAACAACGAGGAGGGCAAGAGCAAGAGCAAAAACACAGCACGACAGTATCAGCAATAGTAGGCAAGCACGGGCACCAGTGGCTTTGTATGATGGCCCGAGGATTTTGCCTACGCTGCGACTCACCAGCCAGCTTTTGGCCTGAGAACACCAAGGGAGATGATATAAAGCAGACAAGATAGTAGGGAAAAAAGAGGGACAGGCTTTGGTGCGTAGGATTATTGGGAAGGGAAAAAAGAAAACAAAGGCAAAAAAAGGCAAAAAAAATGCATAGAAGCTCGGATCACAGTCTGTACGATGACGATGGCGAGAGTGGTTTTTTTTTATTTTTGCATCCTTTCCAGGCAATCCTAGCTTGGTAGTTGTTTGCTAAAGCTAGGGAGAGAAGCAATGTCAGATTTAGTCTTGTTGTGGGCAGATTTGGGTGTAAAAAGAAGCGGTAGCGGAACGAAGGTGTTGTTTTGCAACTTACACGATGTCGTTCTTCTATGTAACCGATTGCGTACTCTAATTGGCCAATGTGACCCACATAAGCCAGCAGCCAGCAATTACTCTTCTTTCTTAGTCCCTTTCTTTTTTTCCTTTTTCCTTCCATTTCCGCCAACAACTCTCTTTCTTCCTTCCCCTCCACAACCCTTCCTGCCGTCTTTGCTAGCTTCCAGAAACATTAGAAGCCCGGTCCCTTCCCAAGAATCAGAACTCGGCAATGCCGTATTTATGCAAGTCAGAAATTCGCGTACCTAGTTACTTCTTGGAAAAGAGAACGAGGAGGGGAAAAGACAGGGGGGGAGACAAGTACGGCTTGCTTGCCTTGCCGTATGCAAAGCACAAAGCGCCAGTTTTAATGCCAGAAGCAGACACGGACGCAAGGCACAGACGAGGGGAGATGTTGTAAGTATGTACATTTAGACAGCTGCAGATGATACATTTGGATAATTGAAGGAGTCAAGTAAGTACATTATACCTTTAAACGGCAGCAATTTGTACCCATATTTCATGTACTTGCATACATCTATCTTCAAGTCGCTTGTCCTTGTACTACCTTCTATCTCTCTATGTTTTATCCCCTGTCTATATAGGACAGACGTCCACACAGCATTTTCGTTAATCAAGATTCAATCCCTCAGAAGAAATTAACTCTTATCTTTCTTAGTCTTTGTACGCAAATACAGTAATTTTTATTCGTTATCCCCATCTGCCCAGCCAAGTTTCTGCTTCTCCTCCGAAACTTAGTCGATAGCTACCGCATTGAACATGCCATCTCAAATTTCATGACGAGTGGGTTAAAAGAGATAATAAGAAAAAGGAAATTGTGGAATACGACATCGGATGACTTTGTGCATTGTAAAGCACATTCGGAATCCCAAATTTATGCCACCCAAGGGTTGAAACGTAGTGCACTAGGGTTGAAGATTCAGAGCCTAGACATACTAGAGCAAGGCCAGTTTGACTGGCTGACTACCAGACAGAATTCATGATTGACTCTCCGCAAGGCTGAAAACAAAAGAAGCGGAAATTCTCCCTAGCAATCCTGTTTGTTACTCGCCTCCTACAATCGTCATAGAATGAAAGGAAAAAAGAGAGGTCCTGAGACATACACTGAGAAAAAGGGGGGCTTCTAGAGTGAGTTACTTTGCTAGACCAAAATTCCTCCTACTTTCAGTGCAGGGATTTTGTCCTTCATTCTCCCATACACGTAGGCATCGTTCAGTCTCATAGGTGTCCAGAAAACTTGGAAGAACAAGAGGGGCTATAGGAGATATAATTATTTGTTTGTTTGTGCTATGTAACTAACTTACCTGAGGATATATAATTAGGGTTAACACATTTGTTGTTGTCGCTGTATTTAACGTCTACCCTAACTAGCGAAAGCTGTCAATACGACGGCGTCCCAGACAAGTTGAGCCTTGGATGATGTCGTCATCCAGGACTCCCTTTGGGTGGTCGGCAATTACGAGAATGTGTGAGCTTCGAAGATCTTTTATGACCAGACAAAGGGCCCGGTGTAGACACCAAAAGGTTCTTGGCTCAGCATGGCCCGAAGGCAGGCTCGCGATGATTCCAGGGTCGGCCTGGTATTTTTGGCCTGCGCCTCCAATCATGAGAAACTATCTAGTAAAGGAGGCCAGCGACTATAGGCACGATGTTCTAGCCCCGGCGTGGTTCACTGGTCCTGTCCCCCAGACCTCCTGACTGACCGCCGCAGTTTTCTATCCCCCCGACGAGGGGAGCCGGGCCACATTGCACCCACCTCGACATCTCCGTATCCTCCCGGTGGTGTTTCTCTCCAAAAACCATCCCCTCCTCACTCCAATCCTCCAACCTCATCCCCTTCACCTCCGCCCCTCTCGTTCACTCAGTCTCCGTGACCTCCGCACCTCAAACCCCTCTCTCTCCTCTGTGTCCTGCTCCTGTCCCTCTTCCTCCAGGCTCCGCCTCGACCTCCGCTCCTGCGTCCCCTCCCCCAGGCTCAACCTCGATCTCCGGCTCCGACCCCTCTGACTCCAGGGGTTCGTCTCCCTCTCTGTCCTCCCTGGAATGGCTCCTCTGTGCAAGCGTGGCTTCCATCCTCGGCCGTAGTTCCTCCATGTTGCGACGAAGTACAGTGGCCGCGAAGCTCGTTGCACTGGCCTTGCTCAGTAACTTGTCCGCAAATTTCGTACCCCACAGTCGTTTGAGCGCTTTACACGTCCACCAGTGAGCGCGGTCTTTTTCTTTCCCACAGAGCGAGCAGCCCAGTGTCACGTCGTGCTTAAACCTGGTGTGGTAGTCACCACAATCGCCATGTCCAGTCCTGGCTGTCAGAAGATAGCCGAGCTCGACTCTCTTGAGACCTCTGAAGTGGTCGACTCGGAAAGGATGCCCCCAGGGCATATTGACGTTTTCTTTGTATCCCTTCTGTTGGTTCCACCACGCCTCAAAATCCCCGTGGGGCTGGTTGCGACGCCATCTCCGGGCACCCGCCAGACTCATTCTAGGTACGGGGATGGAATCCTTGCACCCTTCTTTTGCTTCGATATCAGCCTGTTCATTGCCGGCCAGGCCGACATGACCTAGGACCCACAACACTTGTACATTTGGCAGCTTCTCGGGCTGCATACGCCTCTGTGTCTGCCACCTCCATCCACTTGCCGAGAGGGATATGGTTCTTCTCCACGATATCGTCGTCCATGGTGATCACCCAGCCGGCTCCAGTGTTTCCCTGTTTGTCTTTGGAGCCGTCGGAGTAGGCTATCACCGTGGATGGGGTTGCCATGAGCCTGTCCTCCAAGTGTCTCCTAGCTTATTCTTCTTTGCTCTACCATAGACGGGAGGACATTAGTAGGTTGCGCGGTTGCGGGCCGAGGGTTGTGTGCTTTTCCACTTCGGCCGGGAACAGCTTGCGTAGCTTCTGCACCACTGCATTGTATCGCGGATGCCGCAATGCGTGTTTGTCGTCTAGTGTGTGCCGGCGAATGACCTCTCTTCGTTGTTTGTCCCTCAGGAGGAGTTGGGCGGGGAGAAAGCTCGCTGTGTGGTGTATGCACTCAATGCGTATCGTTCGGTAAACGGGCAATGTCGCTCTGAGGCACCTTCGGATAGCAATGTCCAACTTGTTGGTGGTCGTCTTCTTCATCTCTGTTTCGTTCCAAGTGGCTGCGCCAAACAGGACTCTGCTGAGCACGCATGCTCGGACCGCCGCCAGCATACTTTTGGGGCTTGCTCCTTTGTAGCATCCGGCGAGATACCTCAAGCCGTTTGCCACTCGGTTGATGCTGGTGGTGACGGTGTCGAGGTGTTTATTGAAGCTGAAACTAGTGTCAATGTGCAATCCGAGCCATCGTGATGACTCCTTCGATGTGGTGGCCGCGACGGTGCCCAAGCCTGTGATATTAACGGGTGGGTTTGCTTTGTCCCTGCTCTTGTACTTGACATGTATAAGTGCTGTCTTGTCTGGGTCAAGCTATCCAGGTATGTGTGATTAGGGTTTAAACAAACTAACCCTAATTTGTTTGTTTGTTTGTTTGTTTGTTCTATTTAACGTCTACCTACTATTTATTACATAGCAATACGACGGCATGATCTGGACGGAAAAGGGGCAAGGAGATGTCGTCCCCCGACACCTCTTCCGGGC
>JAXCEX010000322.1:0-20156 GCA_038382965.1 Ceratocystis huliohia
GAGAGGAATGAGGTGGCAAACAAAGCCAGATGATCTTGTTTTCCTCACAATATCTCTCGAATTCAATAGAGTGGTGACTTTCATGGCCATCGAGGATCAAAAAACGATAGGAACCAATTGATCGATTGGTTGTGCACCGGTCAAAGTGCTTAAGCCACTCGAGACCGGTCTTGTTATCGGTCCAGCCATTTTGGGTTGTTGCAAAAGCCTAATCGCCCGGGAGGTTGCTTTCTCGGTACCAGTTGGCGAGGTGATATTGGCCCGCACCGATGATAAACGGCTAGATCGCCCAGCCTTCCGCATTGATCGTTTGAATAACCGCAATCCATTCCCGGTTTCCAGGCTGGACTGGTTTCGGCTTTGAACGCCTTTCTGAACCTGTGACAACTATTGCGCTCGTAATCATACCCATAAGAAAGCCAGTCTCATCAAAGTTGTAGATATCATTTGATCGGATGCCATACTTCGCGATTGTGTTCGCCACAAGCCGAAACCAATCGCGGATAATGGTTGGATCTTAGCACTTAGCTCTCTGGTACTCGTATTTACGGAAAAAAATGCGTCTTAAGGTCTGGGTGTCGCTTGACGAAGTTATGAGCCCAACGCGTGCCAACTGGCGGCGCGTCGCCGTCGGCAATCAATTCTTCAGCCATTTCTTTCACACCACGAAGCCGAGGGGGAAATCCTCGCGAATCTAGGTCGAGAATAAAGTGAATAAGGATCTGTTCCTCTAGATCAGATAGCCGACGTGATTTATAGATAGTATCGCGTCGAGACTAGATGCCTTGCTGGCGGCGACGTAGTCGTCGCTCATCGACTGTGTAGGTGCTTGCGGCCCGTCGGATGCTTAGTTTTGGGTTATTTTGAAGGGCATGAAGGGCAAGAAGGGCTCTAGCTTCAATAGTAACAGCCGGCATATTAGGCTGTTGAGAATCGATTGATCAAATGAAAAGTTGGGTGTAAGGTAGAAAAGTGCGGCGCTTACATGACTGCCGTGCTTACTTATCAAGTACGTTAACGTACATGATGGGCGAGCATCGCAGACGGGCGAGCGTCGCACTTTTCCCTCCTACACTAACCTTTACATTTAATCAATTATTTCTCAACCACAAAATATGTCAGAGCCAAACATAGAGGCCAGAACTCTTCTTGCCCTTCGGGCCCTTCAAAATAACACAAAACCAAGCATCCGACGTGTTGCAAAGACCTATCAAATCTCTGAGCATAGGCTTCACCGCCAACATATTGGCATCCAATCGCGATACAATACCATCCCGATGAGCTACTAAGCCGGCGCCGCAAGGAAAAAGGACCAGACTGCAGAAAAGAGGGGTAATGACAGTAGAGGAAGGAAGACGGGCAATTGATCAAATGGATGTTGATATGCAGGTAGCGGCTGCATTGTCGAAAAGCGGTGGTCAAGGAAGGTTGGTGCGACCGGGGGTTCAGGGGTGTGGTGTTTGCAGTAAGCCCGGGCATAATGCAAGGACCTGCCAGGTAGTGATCAAGGCCTCTGGGGAAGAGTATAGTGAGTAGCTTGGATTACTTAAATAGTTTGTGGAGTTTTTATTATACTCTCTAAGAGAGATGTACTGAAAACTGCGACGCTCGCTTGTCATGTACGTCAATGTAGGTTACAAACGAGAGCCCAAGTTTTTACCACCTACATTACAGATTCTTTTATCAAAAAGGAATATTAGATATTAGGAGGACGTAATGAATGTCCTATGTGGAAGAGAAGAAATAATGAGTGATTAATGATTGTTGAATGTGTCTGACTAATTCTCGCTTGAAGAGCGGATCTCAACCGATTTGTATATCCATCACTACCATGTCTAGACTAAACACCTGGGCCTTGAAACAAGGCCCGTTATGTCCGATGCTATCCCTAACTTTTAGGCGAACTGGATCAGGGTGCTATCCTGGTAATCGACTCAGGTTACTGATATAAATCCTCTTCAACTCCATTTCGCTGGGCTCATCATTTTCAACTAGATTTAGTCACTTCATATCCAAGGAGTAGGAGTAACTTTCATGATATGAAATACATGGAGATCTTGTTTAAACTAGAACCCATAGTGCTGCTGATATCTACTGTAAAACTAACATCACGAAGCTAGGAACTACATACGATGGTTGTTCAAATTCAACTACATGATAGTGTCAAACAACATCCCGTTGGCAGTCGAGTGTGACACGGCGTATGTGCGGTGCTAAAGGGAAAATACAAACTCCATCAATGTAGTGAAGTTGAAATAATAAATCTTGAGCTATGAATTCAACAACAGATAGCTACCATTAATAACGCGATTTCAGCACACAGCTTACTTACTTGCCCAGAGTTTTATTACCCGATTCTAGGCAGGGTCTAAAAATTGTTCCGCATGTGTTATAGTATAGGTGTACCGAGATATAGCAAGGACCTGTGTCAGTAGCCTAGGCCAGGATTACCAAGATATCTGACCCTGATCCAGTTCGGCTGAACATTACGGTTAGCACCAGACATAAAGGACCTTCTTCCGAGGCCCATATGTTTAGTCTAGATATGGTAGTGATGGATGTGTAAATCAGTTGACATCCGCTCTTCAAGCGAGAATTAGTTAGACACATTCAAAATCAATCAATCTCTCATTTCCTCTCTTCTCTTCACTCCAGGACATTCAGTACGTCTTCCTAATATCTACTGTTAACCTGTGATTAGGTGACTACCAGGACCCCTAACCCCTGACAGAGTCTTTCACATCCATCAAAAGCCATGTATCGCAAAGCCGGAAGGAGACAGAAAATATGAAATCTATAGGACATAGATCCAGACTCAAGGTATTGCATCGGCCTAACTGCTAATGCCAAGCTTATTAGCACGTTGAAATCAGGATCGAAAAGATTCATTCGCACGATAACTGTTGGCCATTGCTTATTATTGCAATACTTTATCTCCCTCTTGACCACAACCCTTTTACAACCCTTTTCTTAATCTATCTGACTATGCTATGCAATCTGATGATGCCCTTCACAACAGTACAACAGTAAAACCCGATGCCAGCCAATGCAACCATCATTGAGCACATTGTGGCATTGTGGTTATAGCAAGAAGGTGTGCGTCTTCATCATGTGCCATAATCTATAATTATCATGTGTGGTAATTCTGCCTGAGGGGCAGTTGGAATCTAGGTCTATGCTATTGTACTGAGAAAAAGGAACTAGTAGATTGATCAAGCAAGGACCAGCCTCTAAATCTCTGCCAAGTATTATATACTATGTACCATGCACCTACATCGGATGCTTGCTTACGCCAGTGTTGTTTCGAGCAGAGCTGGGACCTCCACAGCCTATTTTCATCATAAACGACCTGCCTGTAGTGGGGCATTGGCATTATTCCCATACTGATTCCTTATGTTATCTTGTTTCTTTAACCTTTTTAACTCCATTTCCTCCGGCTACTTACTCAATAGAAAGCTAGGATCAATAATGCGTTTGCAGCACGCACTCTACTTGGTGAGAGTCTTGTGAAACTATTCTAGGCATGGTGTAAGCATTGCTCCCCATCTGCTATAATATGGGTTTGCTGGCATATAGTAAGGACCTATGATTCCATGACTATCTCAATATAGCCTCTCACCCGTACTAAAAGCCCTATATCGCAAAGAAGGTAACAGGTAGATAATCTGATATTTGCAGGGTATAGATCCCGAGTCAAGGTAGTATATGTGTTAAACAGTTAAGCACTAGCTTATTAGTATCTTAAATTAAGGTACGAAAAGATCTACTTACACAATAACTATTGGTCTTCACTTATCTTTGCAATGCTTAATCCTATTGTTGATCACGACCTTTTTCTCAATCTACCTCATTATGTTATACAACCTAGTAGCGCCCTTCACAACAGCAGCACTCGATGTGAGCCAATGCAGCCATCACTGAGCACATTGTAGTCTTGTGGCTATAGCTAGAGAGTGTATGTCTTGGTCTCGTGCTATCATCTATAATCACTAGATGGGGTAATTCTGCTCAGGGGGGCGGGGCTTACTATCTCTAAGCTTGAAGTTCTGCTAATTGACTAGGCGAGTAAGTAGAAAAGGGAATCGGGGTGTAATTAATCATGAGTAGTATGTAGAACTCAGAAGCCGAGCTATATTCCCCCATGAGGTATGGTTTATGTACCACTCTCTCGACATGTGGGATTCGAGATGCCATTAGCTTGGGATGCTGTCTTGATGATTTGTCCACTCTTGCATAGGAGTAAATAGCAGTGAATAGAATCCCTACAAACCAGTGCATAATTGCCCTAAGCTCATCTAACAATACAGATTTTCTCCAGCCGGATGAAAAGGCAGGAAGGATAGATACAAGGGCCTCTATGGAAGACAAGGTTGGCCCTTTGTCGGCCAGGATTAAAGCTGAGTTACCAATGGGGGTCAGCATTCTTAAACTTCCATCGTTCCAAGAGCTTGCCAGAGATGCGATTTATCGAGGTAATATGCGAGCTATGGCGACTCTGTTATCGTGTGTTTCGGTGCCGAAGTGAACATAGCTGCTATATATCGTTTTTAGATGTACTATATCCTTGATTTGGTGGCCTCCTTTTGCATTCTTGATGCCAATGTAGCTCTAGTGATGTGGAAATGGTGACATGATTGAATGTGTCCAGAGTTACTTGAGAAACGTCCGGACAAGTATATAACAGTTCCTCACCTGGAAACATATCTTCTTCTTTTCTTTCTCTACAACATTGGTTTTATACTTTTCATACCTCAAGTTCGCTCACACATTTTTCTTGATCCTCCTTACCACTTTGTTCATCGTTAATCCTACATTTCATCACATTATCTTCGCGATTGCAAAGTTTCCTCTACAAAACATTTACGAAAAGCTATCACTCGACAACCATGCAATACTGGACTGTTACCCTACTTTTCACCTCTGCTGTCAGTGCTCTGGCAATTCGCTCTGGCAGCGTTCAAAATGTTGGGGATGCTAAACCTGGTGTTGATGCCAGTTCTGGTGGAGGTGAGGACATAACTTGTACGTTAATAGGTTCCACCTGCTTTTGTGTTGGCGAAGACGGCGTACTGTTCACAGCTCCCGAGGCGTGGTGCCTACAGTAGGGGTTGGTCAGCCTTTGGTAAAACTACCCTTCAGCATAGAGACAGTTAAAACTAGGATAAGATTAGCAATGAATAGCAGTCCCGGTCTCCTAAGCTATCTTTCTGTCAAATGCTTTGATTAATCTATACTACTAAAATTCACATATGACCGTCTAAGAATTGCTCAATGTTGACCTATCCAAATGATTTAGTGTAATTTTGAACTGCTCGTGTTTAATCTTTGCCTTAAGCAAGCTACAGTCCAGCAATTTGTAGCAAGATCCTAAACTGAACTTCAAAGAATTAGTGATCAATTTCCAACTTAGCATATTGATCTTGCCAAGTTGCATAGTAGCAATTACTACAATAGAGATGAAGATATAGTATGCGTCCTGTGATTATCAAGTATACTTTATCTATCCAGTTATGTCTCTTATGCTACGTCTAGTTTTAACTGCCAACATTTCGAGTGTGAATAACGACAGTTGGAGAATGCCATGCCCTTCTATTTATCGAGTCTATATGTCAGTAATCCAAGTCAGGATTACCAAGATATCTGACTCTAATCCAGTTCAGCTGAACATCAGAGCTAGTATCAGACATAAATGACCTTCTTCCAAGGCCCATATGTTTAGTCTAGACATGGTAGTGATGTAACAGTAGATATTAGGAGGACGTACTGAATGTCCTTGAGTGAAGAAAGGAGAGAAATGAGAGATTGATTGATTGTGATTCTTGTCTAACTAAGTCTCGCTTGAAGAGCGGATCTCAACCGATTTATACATCCATCACTACTATGTCTAGACCAAACACATGGACCTTGGAAGAAGGTCCTCTATGTCTGGTGTTAACCCTAATGTTCAGCCGAACTGGATCAGGGTCAGATATCTTAGTAATCCTGACCTAGGTTACTGACATGATGGATGTATAAATCGGTTGAGATCCGCTCTTCAAACGAGAATTAGTTAGACATTCAATAATCAATCAATCTCCCATTTCCTCTCTTCTCTTCACTCCAGGAAATTCAGTACGTCCTCCCAACATCTACTGTTACTATATGGTAGTGCCATTTGAGTTTTTCAACTAACCTTAATTTTGTTGGCTTATGTCAGTCAGTAACCTAAGTCATGATTCCTATGATAGCGGACCCTGATCCAGTTCACCTAGACGTTAGGGATAGCATCAGACATAACGGGCCTTCTTCTCTTCATTTTAGGACATTCAGTACGTCCTCCTAATATTCGCTGTTAATTTAAAACAACATAATATAAGGAATCAATTGTGGAAGACTATTAATCCCTCCATCTATGAACAATGTACTACAGATACCCTAACCCTACCCAGAGCATCACATCCCCGATGTAGGTGTTTTGCATATTATCAATAACATGTGACAGAGATTTAGAACTTGATGTTGGATTGATGATTCTACAAATTCATTTTTGCCAGCCCAATAGTATAGACTTAGATTCCAACTGCCTACTTGTTCTACTTGGATCGAACTGCAGTTTTACTTTTCCAACAGGATAATGGCTATGTGGTGCTGAGGCTACAGCGGGTAGTTGGATATTTGTTATTTTTATTCTAGTCCAGGGAGTGCTTATGGCAGTAGTCAAGTGGTACCCAAAGAAAGCAAAGATAATAGCAAAGAGGGAGACTTTTCATAGCCCCAGTGCACTGGAAGAAAATATCTTCAAGGCAAGATGGCAGGGCCGACACACCCATACGATTGCCATGTTGGGAATGCCATCGACACTAATCTACCACAAGGAATCCCTAAGTCACTGGATGGTCAACGAATGGAAGAAAGCATCAGAAGCCCATATGCAAGCACACGCTAAAGAAAACTTAAAGTATGAGATTGATCTAGCAGAGGTAGCAGGCGAGAAGATCCTTGATAACAAATAGGTCCTCTCCTACAGGAGAGATGAATCAGGAGCACATTTAAAGTCCTGAAAGGCAAGATTAACGATTTGAGGAAATCGACAACCGAAAGATCCATAAGTGGTACTGTACACTGCCACAGTTTCAGCAGTCTCACTGTGTATGACAGTAGTCCTCTCCCCCAGGAAGAACGTGTGCGTCACTACGTAGAATGTGTCCGATGTTTTCAAGAATATAAAGCTTCCAAGGCCCATCTAGATTAGAGTGTATACTAGAGAGTATAAGAACCACCTTCTCGGATAGAGACAGCCATATTTAGCTTGAAAGAGAGTCTGTTAATATGGAATGCCATCCTCACAAGAATCATCACGGAATTGATGAACCTAGAACTAGTACTAGAAGACCTATATCTGGTTACAAGTCTAGACAGAAAACGATATATTGCACTATGGGTGGATGAGTGATAGGAAATTCACATTAGAGACTTGGAGCCAGCTAGAGTAGCTACAGAACAGGTCACTGCAGCCTGCTCAGTCATCCAATGCACAAGAGGCGTACCCCTATCACTGTAACTCAGAGTACAATATGTGTAAATACAGAATATCACTAGTCCAAATCAGTATGCGTATATTGGAAGGTTGTTGAGCAAGTGGGGGACCTATGGGAAAAATTAGAAAAAACGCATAACCACATGTCCGATGCGAAGTCATCAGCTCCCAACGAACCCGTCCGACAATTGTGATCTTAAATTCAAGAACACATATAAACAACATCTGGAGGGTCTTCTTGGGCTCGGAAATAACACAAGGTCAGATTTAAAATTTAGTGTCAGCATTGCTTCGGATTATCCAGTGAACCGAGCTTAAATACACTAGACAGCATGGCTTAACATACAGGAATGTGTACAACAATCTAGGGATGCCTTTCCGGCAATAGAGACGAAGGACGCCATACTGGCCCTGTGATTCCAGGTCTATTCGGACGTAAGCTTCACAGATCGATCAGACCTCAGAAGTACGCAAGGGCAGTTGGGTAGATTCATGTCTACAGTAACATTTGCCAAAAGCAACAAGTAAGCGGCTACCTCTACGTCGGAAGTACATTATCAGTGCACAGTGAGTCTATGTGGATGCCGCGCATTACTGAGGCGATGTAGGCTCTTATTCCGCTGGTACTAAGGATATGCAACGACAACCAACAGACTATCAGAGAAGTAAAAAACACCGACCCCACGCAGACCTCAAGGATGTGGCATGTAGGCCTAACAAATGAATCGTTGCAAATAAGAGTGCAAGCAGAGAGCATCGTCGCTGACTGCCTGCCTACATCAGAAATTCCTGCAGACAGACTCACAAAGCCACTATTGAACAAATAACACTCAGTCTTCAGATATCTTCGGAGTGTAAATATCTTTAAACAAGTGCAGGTATGAAGAACTGGGGAATGTAATGCAAGATTGGAAGACATGGAAACGGTGGACTTGGGCTAGAGCAAAAGTCATGCTCTGAGTGTATCACTACAATGGAGCCTCACGAGGGGATGTGTCAGAACATGGCTAAGGTGACGTGCAGATAAGACCATGTAACTACAAGCCTGGCTATAAATTTCTCATAGTCGAGGTCTTTTGTGGAAAGAAGAAGAAAAGTTCAATCAATACAAGCAATTTTAAAGGGCAGGGTGGTGTGGAACTTGTAAGAGGTCTAGTCATAACTCAACAACATGCCAGGCTTTTATTGAAAAATCCAAGAAAGATAATAGTGATTATTTCCAACTAAATAAATGGTGCGTTCTGGTTTTATGCTACGTTCTGTCTTGGGGGTCGACATTGCTGGTGCACTGACTTGGCGTATAGGTTCACAGAGTAGCATCTCGAGTGATGTGGAAAGAGTTCACTCTGGTACTACAGTAGATCTAAATCCCAGAACTGTGATGCGGCCAGACAAAGACACTAAACTAATTTTGTTTGGTGCCAAAGCTGATACGATAGGACGACACGATAGTGGCAGCCAAAGCACCCGTTGCTGATTCTCCCTAATCTAGACACGATCTCTGTCAACAGTATGGCTATAAATTTTGGGGTCAAACAACGATGTTCGGTGACTTGATGATGATGAACATAATTTTTGCCTATCATTTGAGAGAGCCACTGATGTCATTTTTTCATGTTGGCCCTCAAGAGTCTGCAGACACGCACCAGAAGCAGCATCCCAGATCTTGACTGTCTTGTCGTCTGACCCTGATGCCAGTCGCTGTGTATCGTCCGAGAACGTCACTAATATCACCCAACTATGATGGCCCTCAAGAGTCTGTAGACACGCACCAGAAGCCGCATCCCAGACCTTGACTGTATTGTCCCAAGACCCTGATGTCAGTCGCTGTCTATCGTTTGAGAACACCACTGATGTTACCCCTGCATCATGGCCCTTAAGAGTCCGTAGGCAGACATCCCAGTTTTCTTCAGCCTGTGATTTTGGCTCAATCCAGTCCGGTTCCTTAAGATTGTATATGCGCCTGGTCAATCTATTTGTGGTGCGGAATATAAGGGCTGATACATAAACCTGCAGTGGTGCAATCTCAATAACGCCCCCATAAGACAGGAGAAACCGTTGGACGTCTTAAACAATGTTTGTAGATCTTGCGATGATTTTTCGTGCTACATCCTGCTAAACACTGCTTCATCACAGCCCTTCCCATCATCACGAAGCTACTTACTAAATAGGGTGTCAGCTTTTGTAATGTCCTTCTAGCGCTAGAGATACTGTGGAAAAGACTGAACACTTCCAACCACTGAAAGTACTTTTCTTTGAATCAAGCCAATATCCCCTCGTTTATGCCGACTATATCATAAACTTGAGAATCGCAAAGATGATCAATCTAGAACAGGCAAGAATATCGAATGGGGAGCCAGCGGATCAGGTTCAGGGGCCGAAACCTCGTCAATCAGACATCCAAGCGCCTTCAAGCTGTAAATGTCGCGCCGTAGTGTTTCATGACAAATGTCAAGTGACCGTAATACGATTCTTTGGTGCGAGTAGGGGACTCCAAATGGCAAGACCATGTCTGATGCCTTCTTTAGACAATAGTCCTTTGCTGATCGATGCACAAAAGAAATCACATTGTTATGAACGGTTAAGAAAGATCCGCATGAGGCGATGGTTTCTTCCACCTCCTCTTTGTCCACGTCTTTCAATGTCTCAACCAGGACATGAAGCTCTTTCAGAACAATAGGTCGGTACACGGTCAAGATGATACCAAGTATATTCTTGCGCAGCTTTGCATCTTTTAGCTCCGATACGTGCATCGACATTCGTTGGTATAGCGGATCAAATCCGGCTGGATGTGATTTCAGCGTATTTTCAATGTGTCGTTTGCGAGTTTTTGCAAAGGAAAGCTGTTGAAAAACCAGGGCTACCCAAAGGAAAGTACTACCCGCATCCGCTTGCAAATTTTGTAATACAGCTGCCTTTGTGTGGTCATTGTAGTTCTCTTTCCGTGAAAGCTCACCCGCCTTCAACTGGATGTAAAGGTAGACTGTATCAGAGACTGAACTCCGATCCACTTCAACGTGTACCCTGACCCTCTGCTCTGCGTAATCTAGGATTTCCTTGACATCTGCTCAATTATGGCTTGGCAATATCCATTTAGGGGGTGAGGGCTGCGTGATAAATTCAAGCAACTTTTGACAGTCTTCACTACACTCGTCCAGGGCATCGACAATCAGGATGGCATTTCTCAAACCCAGGTCACGCAGCATAGTAGTCATTATCTCGCACAGGTCATGCTAAGCATTTTCGTGCTTGAAAGGCTGTTTCTTGTAGTCGTACTTTCTTCGCACATACTTGGTGAGATGTGGATTATAGCACGCCAAGTAGTATACCAGGCCTCGTAGCACAGAGCCAGGCGTGTTGTGTTCACTTGATTATTTCCGGCTAGCCAAAAAAAAGTAAGAAAGAGGCACTGATTTGTTTGAATCTAACTTATCAATGATTCTGCAAAGGAGCATCTTCTTGTGTCAGTAACCTAAGTCAGGATTACCAAGATATCTGACCCTGATCCAGTTCGACTGAACGTTAGGGTTAACACCAGACATAGAGGACATTCTTTCAAGGTCCATGTGTTTGGTCTAGACACAGTAGTGATGGATGTATAAATCGGTTGAGATCCGCTCTTCAACCTAGACTTATTTAGACAACAATCACAATCAATCAATCTCTCATTTCTCTCCTTTCTTCAATCAAGGACATTCAGTATGTCCTCCTAATATCTACTGTTAATAGTCCACGGACATCACCACCATCTACAACAGTTAGCGACAGGACAACACAGCAAATTCACATTAGAATGATATATCATTCTTGGTATACCAAAGCAGAGTATTTCCAAGGGGGACACGGTGGCTAGAAGAGAAGATGATCTCATGACGATCAAGCGTTAACGAAAAAGTCGAGCCAGAAATCGAGGTACAGGAGAGGCATGAATTCAAAGATATACAGCAAAGATCAGTATAAAATAGTATTGCCATTCACTTTCCGTGTATACATATATAACTTAGATATACGAGTAACAGAAAGGAAAATCCACTCAGGCTGGGGAAAACAGATCTTTTGAGGGGGGGAATGATCCCAAGGAGACAGTTTGCGCCCAGTTTATTGGCCACCAGAACACTATTCAGGACGTCACAATCTTCTGTCAGTAGTTCACTGGATGTCCAGCATTGATCCCCAACCAAGCAAGTAGGGTGGTGTTTACCTCGAACCATTTCGCACTGCAGCTTTAGAGAGTAGTTTTTTTCATGGAGTGCTAAGCATCTAGAATCAGCACTATGATTTTTTGAATATACATATTTGATGGCGTAAGTCTTTTTTACACATATACCAAATGGATGCTGTTTTGTTAGTAGACTCTCGTGAATCTAGCAGCTAACACTATCTTTGCACAATGGCAGCGTTTATCTATGTATTTGGCTTTATATTTAAAGTCAACAGTAGGCTCCAGCTGGAACTACAACAGAATGTCGCAAGCTAGTATCAATAAAGAGTCGCAGCGTCTGTCAGTCATGCTCCCCCTAACCTTGTATCCCTAATCCCGTCCCCCAGCTGTACACATATCAGCCTATCCTTCCTTTAATGATGCTAGACAAATCAGAGCAGCAGACTTGGGGAATCTTTATCAATATCCCTCGCAACTGCTGAGCAAACTTCTGCAGCTTAGAAGCGACTCGTGATTAGACTTTGAAGCAGTTGACCTAAGCCTCACACAATCATCGGTCGTAGTCAATATGCTAGAAAATCACACGAGCCTCCGAGTTTTCACTTCACTCAGATTTGGGCTTTAAAGGCTGGCCGAGCCTCGAAAATACACAAGGCTAGGCGATTAAGCCTACCTCTACAGTTATATTGCCAGCGGCAACAAATAAGCAAGCAGTCGTTTATACCTCAGCACCATAGACAAGACTGTGTACAGTACCTAGTGCACAGACAGACTACATCCCTTGGAGTGGCGGAACGTGAATCATCACCATCTCAGTAATACAATACATCTAAACACGCTATTTGGAATTTTTGTCTTGAAAAACTACCATGTAAATAAATAGCCCGGATTAGCCATCTCCGTCTGACGTCTGACCTGGAATTCACGCTAAACAGTGTGTTTTATGGTGTTTGGCACCTGGTGCCAGGTGACTGACAGTCTGGCCAGCCCGTCTGAGTTCTAATTTAGGGATAGCCCGACTTCCGTTCACCATCAACATGTGCATGATCTGAAGATGGCTCTAGAGGAATAAAGGAAAACCATTAAGTAGATGGGTATTAAGATGCAGATATATACTGAATCATGAAGAAGTATTGGTCAATTGGGGCTAGCAAAACCGATAGGAAGACGTCAAGGAACCTGTGGAAAGACAGTTCATCACGCAAGGACATGGCGGGGTTACCGAGACCTTTGGGAAAGACTGTCGCAATCAGTTTCAATTAGTTCGATGCTTTGTTCTGCTTTGATCGAAGTCTTCATTTACGGTTCGGATTTTTGGGAGACTAGCTTGTCTAGTATGTGCGCTACTGATGCACTAAAATTGATAACAATGCATTTAAACAATGTCCTGTCTTTGAAACAATGAAACCCTTAACAATGCTTTACTAAACCCCTTTCGATCATGGAAGAAACTCCGACTAGAATGTTAAAATTGACATGCATCCTTTTTCTCTTTAGAAACAATCTCACTAACGCCAGATATCAATGACTGCAAGGCTTTCAAGATTTCCTGCTTCTCTGATTTGGCGAGTCGCAAAATATCGGATACCGTTTTGAGTCAAGCCCAACAGACAGAATGATGCCAAGGTTGGCGTTGTCGTCTCCTGAAGGAAGGCAAACCATAGTGCCCGTTAGTTCACCCCGTAGGCACATCGCCAAACCAACGATATGCACTTCGCTAAACCTAAGCTGAGAGCATCCAACCTTGATGTAATCATAGGCCGAGTTCGTGCATTAGTCCAAGCTATCATAGGCGCGATTGTCCATCTGCACAAGGATACAGCCAAGGCAGGCTTCTCGATTTTGCCTCTTAGGAACAAAAACTAGAATGAGAATATTAACCGCATAAAATCCAGCAGGCATATAGCAAGCGGTCAGGGTCCTGTACATCTCGTGGAAGCCGACCATTGTGGGTTTCGCCCATGAATTCCTATGAGTGACTGGGGTTCTCCGGCCTGCCACAGCTTGGCACTCGACATTTCGTCTTAGAGCCCTCATGACTGAATTAGGCGTTGTACTGCTTGAAATCGGCGTTTCTAAGGCATGCTGCTAATGCTCTGGCAATAGAGCCTCAGTGTAGCCCTTTTCTTTAGTTCACGTTGGCAGTAAGAATGGTGGAGGTACGGGGTCAACTCAGTCCGGCGGTAAACAATCCAGCGTCGCTTCACATAGCACTGCCACAATGTGGCTGAGACATTACATCGCTACAGATGCAAACAGGCCAATGTAATTAGAGATAGTTGTGGTCAGGATTAAAATGTGCTAATTGGTGTTCCAAGAACAAAGCTCTAAATCTATTCACACATTATGTATCGTATGTTTAGCCGATACTGTTCCGGGTTCTCCCGCAATCTCACTTGATTGGATGATTGGAATGTATGTAGCGCCTACTGGAAGGATCCATTTTAAATCCAACAAACCCCGCGTTTGCTGCGAGATCTGCCATCGCATTGTTTCCTCCCCTCATTATGCATTCTCGCAAACAATCAACCTTGCCTTCTTCACTGATGATCCGATGATCTGATACCATAATTGTTTTACACGAGAAACAATCTATTCTACGGGATGGAAAATCTAGATTTCTCATGTACTGAAGCAGTAAAGGCTGCATTGGCAGCTCCCAAGAAGTAAGTAAGATGCAAAGTTGAATGCACAGATAATATCTGATCTAACCCAAGTCTCCCGTGGAAAGAGGAAAAGAATCACAAGTTGCGGACACAAAGGCTCGTGCCGATGCCGGAAAGACGCGTGCTGATGCCGAGAAACATCGCGTCGCCAAAAAATACAATCAGCTTGCGGAGAACGACATCCATATCGCAGAACAGAACGCCCTCAAAGCTAAGGCATCCCTTCACGCATACACTTACTGCCTCTACGCGCACTGCTTTCAAACTTTCATAACACGCCAAAAAGGGCTGGCAATCACTGCCAAATGCTCAACATCCATTCCTGGCCGCAACTGTCCTAGAAAGGTGCTGCCATGGGCCGATTTCCCAGAGCTTCGCCAGCCAGAATTCACCAATCCTTCTAATGCCTTTAATGATAGGCTATTACTTCCGTCGCTTCCAGACATTTGTGCACTACAAAGGATGGCCCAGGGGTGGTCACATGGTAGTGAAAACGAACCTTCGAGGCTCCGCTCCATCATTACTGAAAATCCTGTGGCTGAAATCGCTGAGACCTGGCTCCAAATTGTGGCGCAAGAAGTTGAATTCCACCCAAACACAGCATATATCAAGGGGTTTTGTGAACAGCTACGGGAATGCAAGATCAAAAGATCAGATGAGGAGACTTCAGGAGACGGATGCTTGGATATTTCGAGCATTGGGGCTGATATTCCAGAGCCGGGGACTGTCGTATCTGCATCTACTTCACCTGGTCGCAGACCCTCACTAGATATATTAGATGCGAGACGCAATCGAAAGCGGCCTGTCAACTCACCTCCTGATACTGACGGCACACGGCTGGTCAAAACCCCGTTATCCAAGCGAAAAATTAAGCCGGATGACACATGTGTAAGAATGACAAATAGATCGCCAAAGGTGAAAACCTTCTTGTCATCGAACACAAGCCTGCGCATGTTTTCACACCAGATTTATACCACTTTCGTTTGAGAATATTGGTGATTCGGGTAGCAGAATATTTATCGAATCAACAAATCCTGAAGCAAGCTCCTCGTCTGGCGATACTGAGGAAAAGAAAAGCCAATAATACTTGGCTGGCTCTAAACAAGTTGCAAAAGGTTTAGTGCAAGCGTAGCATTATATGGCTACTCTCGGGCTTTCATACGGCTATATCTCAACTGGCCAAGCCACAACCCTGATGAAGGACACACTGGAAAAGATGCATCTGAAGCTGGCACAGTCTGGGCGTGCCCGGAAAGATATGCTCAAACAGTTCCAGGAAGAAACCAAGAATCTCCAACGGCAATTGTCCACAGGCTTCACGCAAGTAACCTGGAGTTGTGCACCCGCTGTATCCAGAATCCGGCCATCGACACCACCAAATCCAGCATATACATGTAGATTGGGGTGTCCATAGGCTTCGCGCAAGTAACCCGGGGTTGTGCACCCGCTGTATCGAGAATCCGGCCATCGACACCACCAAATCCAGCATATACGTGTAGATTGGGGTGTCCATAGGCTTCACGAAAGTAACCCGGGGTTGTGCACCCGCTGTATCCGGAATGCGCCCATCGACACCACCAAATCCAGCATATACGTGTTGATTGGGGTGTCCATAGGCTTCGCGCAAGTAACCCGGAGTTGTGCACCCGCTGTATCCAGAATGCGCCCATCGACACCACCAAATCCAGCATATACGTGTTGATTGGGGTGTCCATAGGCTTCGCGCAAGTAACCTGGAGTTGTGCACCCGCTGTACCCAAAACCCGGCCATCGACACCACCAAATCCAGCATATACGTGTTGATTGGGGTGTCCACAGGCTTCACGAAAGTAACCCGGGGTTGTGCACCCGCTGTATCCGGAATGCGCCCATCGACACCACCAAATCCAGCATATACGTGTAGATTGGGGTGTCCATACGGGCACAAAATACAGTGTCCCCACGATATTAATAAGGGAAAGCCAGCAACTTCACAGCTGCACAGATCCTAGATACGTTGGATACCATTTTCCTGGACCTCCACACAAGGGAACGTGCCCTCAACAATATCACTGACAAAGATGGATACCCACTGCCACTGATTCACGGCATACTCCATGACGTCGCCTCGGCCAAATACGCTTCCAAGGCCGATGTTATCTCTGCTTTCCGCCACTCACAAATCAAATAAGCCCAGCATACAAGTAAACGGGGGAACTTAGCTTGGGAGAGAGGAAAAGATGAAACCGTAAGGAAACTTGGATAGAAATACTGGACCTGTATTGTCACAGAACAAGAGAATCATAAAACACAACATATCTCATTGTCGAAGTACTCAGGAGCTAACAAAGGAAAGAGCCAAAAATAAAGACAAGCAATTCTATAACATGTTGCACATCTTTTGCGTAAACTTACCCCTGCTGAAGTTAACTACCCTATCCATGATAATGAAATGCTCGCAATCTTCCCCTGTTTGTAATACTGGCTGGCATCACATTCCAAGTACACACCGATCACCACAACCTCGTTTACTTCCAGACCCATCAGATCCTTTTGAAACGCCAACGCTGCTAGTTCCATGAGCTATCTGAGCTCACCTTTACTCTTGTACACCGACCCGAAACTGCGCAGGTGACCTCCGATTCCCTGTCACGGCGGGACCAAGACCTCCCACACGACTTCTTGGACGATAGACTGCAATCGAGAGTATACCTTGTGGCAACGATTTTGCCATCACCGCAACCATCCGGGCTAAAAGCCCTGACAAAGACCCAGATGGCATGGATGTCACCCCTCATCCTAGCCTCCTCTCACCCTTTGCAAATCAAGAACTACACGACCTTTGAAACGCTGTTTTAAAAAACAGCGAGAGATACTGGCAAGCCTGGCTAGCTGTACAAGAAAAGATTTGGACATTCCCAAATGACTGGGGCTTGCTTTGGTAGATCAGTGAATACTCCCTCGACTCAGAGACCCGCCTATTATGGCATGACCGCCTATAGATTCCCGCTTACGAACCACCCGGCACTGCTATAATCCAAGCTATCCATGAACAAGCCATTTTATCAGAACCAATAGTTACTGACAGTAACCCCTACTCAGATTACCGGCAGATTGTCCATATTAATAGACTATACTTTGAAATAATATTATCCCTTTGCAATTTCCACGGACTTTATAAATCGTTGATAGTTGAACTACTAAAGACTTGATGCTTAGTCTACTTAATGTGCGATAAATCATGTGTGTCTCAAAGCTCGCTGCATGTAACACGAAGAAGCCACACCTCAGTGCAGGTCTATGTCTCATATTGCGATTGTCATAACGAAACAAGTCGTGAGGTGGATATATTAAAACAGCTGCCAATGATCTAGCCTCTATTTGATCATGAAAAGTTGCATGTATGGTGGAGAGATTCTCTATCCACCAAGACTTACAAGTATGAGGAGCTCTTGGTCGCCGTAATCATCGCACTTGAAGATTGTACTGCTCTAAGCGACAAGAATACAACACAAGAACTGTGTAAAAATGACCGATTACCAACTTATCGAATGTGTATTGTCAAGTCGATGTGAAGCCCATTCATATCCTCAAGATGTCTCCATATCCGGCTCGCGACCACTCTATGAGTACTTCGCCTATGGGGATATATATCGCAACAGGATATAAGCCCCGCGCTGTCAACAGCTTGGGAGCCTTACACACTCAATACAAAACCCTTTAAAGACGCCAAAAACTATACTTGAGGCAGGATTTCAATCTGAATACCTTGAGAGAAGGATTACAAGGCATCAAAGTAGCTCTCCAGAGTCAATTCTAGGAGCTCTTAAGTCTCTTTCTAAGGGTACTAAGGCAGTCTCGCATGAGAATGCCTTTTTAAGGGCTGAGGTCCAAGATCTTCGTCAGGCAAATGAGCTACTAAGCCGGCGCCGGAGGGCAAAAAGGACTAGACTGCAGAAAAGAGGGGTAATGACAGTAGAGGAAGGAAGACAGGCAATTGATCAAATAGATGTTGATACTCAGGTAGCGGTCGAACTGTCGAAAAGTGGTGGCCAAGGAAGGTCAGTCGGACCTGGTGTTCAGCGCTGTGGTGTACGCGGTAAGCCCGGCCATAGTTCAAGGACCTGTCAGGTAGTGATTTAGATATCTGGGGAAGAGTATAGTGTGTAGTTTTAATTAGTCAGATGATTTATAGTGTTTTTATCGTGATAACTATAGAGGGGTTTAAGAAAAGTGCGGCGCTTACTTTTCAAGTACGTTAAGCCAAGCACTGACGAGCAATCTGAGAAATTTAAAGCCAGGTTAGCAGCACAAGCGCTCAGACAAATACGAGGTATCGATTTCAATGAGACCTATGCACCGACTTCTAAAAAAAATGACATCTAGGATTTTCTTCGCCATCGTACGTGCGATGAATCTAAAGTGTCGGGAAGTGGACGCCACAAATACTTTCACACAAGCCAAGATAGAGGAAGTCGTGTACTTGATCCTACCATCACCGCTAGCAAAGAAAGGGATGGTATGGAAGCTGAGTAAAGCCCTGTATGACATTAGACAAGTGTCACACGCATTAGCGCAACAAAATAGTAGCATGCTTATCTCGACTCAGACTTATCCCATGTGCATAAGATGAATGCATAATGGTGAGCCCGAATGCGAGAATGACAGTCTTGATTCATTTTGATGATATCGCTGTCGCAGGGTCAAATGAGTCGAAAATAACGGATTTCATAGCAGTACTCACTCCCACAATCGGTACCAAGGACATGGGGACAGAAATCATTTCTGGGGATAGAAATCACCCGAGGGAGCATACCGATCCCTCATTGGCGATTGGAGTCTGAGAACAAAATGCTTCGACGGTCAAGCGAGGCGCTTAGTGAGCGGGCGGCACAGAGCGAAAAGACGGCGGCTACAAAATATGGGAACAATGACTATAGGTGATCGTGGAGAAGCAATTGTTCCAAAATACATGCAAATAGAGACAGAACCATCGAGAAGTTGTGACCGAGGAAGGTAGGGGCTGGTGAACGGAAGTTGTTGTAGACCATGCGGCAGAGTTGATCGTAATGCAAGAACATGCCAAATAGTTGTCACGATGCTCGCGGAAGAACATGACAATTATTTTCATTGTTTAGGTGCTTCTTTGTGTTTTTACGCCATGTTCTGGCTTCAGCGTCGATTCTTTTAGTGCGCATGCTTGGTTGGTGTACATGCTTTTCATGCATGTTAACATAGAGACGAAGAGTAACCTTGCCGTCTTGTGCATGTCTCCAAGCAGCAGCATACATGGATTGCACGATAGGCATCATTACATAGGCAGGCATGCCCGCAGAGGCAAAACCCTCTATTAGGTCTGTTTTGCCGAGATTTGTTGAATAGATCTTACGTCAATGAATCAGTTGATTTATTAAGGCTCTACTCTACATACTCTCTCAAGACTTCATTCCTTTTATGTTTGAACTCATGAGGACGAGGTAGTAGGGTGTCAGCCCTTTCATGGATGTTCCTCCACAAGAGGTGTAGATCTTACTTGAAAGAAATGAGACATGCGTGGAACGCCACTCAACGTGCACGATGTGCTACGCAACAAGATTCAACTATTGTGACTTCATGCACAGCACATAAGCCGGGCGGTAAAATTAATGATATGAACTGTGGTGTGTCGCCTAAATTCTTGCAAGTATGCATGCTTCAGGGTCACAGGTGATGCAGCACAATATTACTGGCTGGTTAGATAGAATTTGGCGACAGCCCTGTCCTCTTTCTGGCCCCGCATCTGGAATCAATAAACGCTGGACTGTAAACAAATCAATCACCTCTCTAGACATTT
>JAXCEX010000323.1:0-20020 GCA_038382965.1 Ceratocystis huliohia
AATCAATATCTCATTTCTCTCCTCTCTTCACTCAAAGACATTCAGTACACATATTATTTGCACCCCCAGCGGCGCAAAGAGTCACGTGATCCTATTTGCACCGCTATAGGTTTATGTATGGGCTGCCCAGGGTATGTTGTCCTGATGATAATGGCGAATAAGATTTAATTTGTTCATGCGAGAAGAGAAAAGGCGAGAAAAGAGAAGAAAAGAATCTTGAATGGTTCTCCCTTCTATAGTCGCTATAGCAGGCCCAGCCAAACTTTGATCTTTTAATCTTCTTAAAAGAAGCATATGACAGGGACTTGGCCTGTTGTAGCTCCACTCAAGACAACACAGACCCTTCACCATAATAAGAACAATACAGATGGAGACAGGTATGAGTATTATTGATACTGAGACTTGGAGTCTTTAACTTGGATCTCGTGAGTCTCACCGACTGCAAAAGACGCGACGTTTATTGTCCGATTCTTATCTTTTTATAGCTCGCGTTGATTCTCTAATATGTATCATCACGAAGCGGTGTGTTTTTGTAATGGGGATCCTGGCTTGGATATCGGCATTGGCGTGCTTGTTGACAGGCTCTTTTGCACTAGTAAACCTCTCATCATCCATCTCTCGCTTGAATCCGTGCTATATAGCCTGTGGCCCTAGAAAACCATAGCGTCGTTTAAACCTTGATTTCGGCAAAGATAAAAAGAAGAAAGGCTGGAGCAGCCGAAGCCCTATCTTGATGGTCATTCGTAGCGGTCAATCCACTAGACCTTACTATCATTTTCATCCGGTCAAGGCGTCATCACGCTGGCTGGTACTTTATAGAAAAAAAACTATTGAAGCTTTGAGCTTGGCTTCCTGGAAGAAACGGGAAGGGCCACGGTATCTTCATGAGGACATAAAGCTTTAGCCTTGTTTTGAACAGCCAACTTGTGGATAAGAGCGTGCTGATAAGCGGGCGGAATAGCCGATGAAGAAATAAAGCAATGTCCATGAGGCTGAACGGAAAACTCCACGCAATTGATGCTTGGCAAGCTGGAATTTTGTTGATGGACAACTAGTCATTGCTTAACGCTTGTAACAGAACTTTTTCGGCCTCAGAGCATCTTTTTTCTTCTAATTCCTTCCTACTTCGTCGACCCTCTTAGCGTACACCGTGGACGGTAAACATGCTGCTGTCTAACTAATTGCGAGCAAATAGCAGGCTTGTGCTGCCTAGCGCTAGTGAAACATAACTGTACTTGGCCAAGATATCACGAGAACGGCGTTCATGATAGCTTGCGATTGACTGACTGTGCGGCCGATGGAGATCAAATTGCACCTGTAGAGATTCACGTGGTTGGCCCCCCGGCAGCCGAAGCTAGGTATTTATATGGTCGGAGGAGGTCACATAGACTGTATTATATACATATATTGACATAGATGCCTGTATACAATCAACCAGTACTCTATACATTTGTAGCTTTTTGTGTTGCCTAGCTTGATGTACACTTGTTGCTTTGCTGTGCCAACCACACACTTAGACTAAACTGCCTGGAAAAGGCAACTGCCTCACTGTCAAGATGTAGCAAACAGCCGCCTATCTATCTGAATAATTTTTGAGATTTTGGATTCTTCGCTCTTCTTCTTTTCTTCTCTTTTTCTTCTCTTCCTTGTTTCTCTCCTTCTTTCTCCCTCCCACTCCTTCACTCTTATCATCTCTTCATCGTTGCTAATAAATTGCTGCTACATCGTGCTATTCATCATCTTCATCACTGCCAAACATTTCTGTAAGTTTCCTTTACCAACTTCTATATTTCCTATTCAGGCTTCTTGTCTGCCTCACTGAACCCTGCATTGCATCGTGTCCGTCTTATGCATCTTGTCATACACACGTGTTTGCAGGCCTTCAGCATCAAATCAACCAAATATCTTAAGACACATGTAGACTTCATTCACAGCTGTGTATGCTTGATAGGTTCAAAATCTCAGCCAAGAGCTACTAACATAACTAACAATAACGGCAATGCAGTCCTTCGATAATCGCAAACTACCTAACTTGCTCCGTTCCAACAATTCGTCATTGAACATCTTGATATCTCAAAAAGAAAATCCCCTGAAAATATTCAAAAAAAGACGTACCAGGTAAGTTGATCACCGAGACCTGTGATCTTCATACAACACGGCGGCCCGTGTGGTACAATAGACATGACTGTAGCGCATATATATCTGTTTCCATTACACCCGTTCAACGTGCTGCATGGGTCATACTAGAACCACCTCTACTAACAAAATCTGAACGCCCTCTAGCTACCTACGGCCTCTTCATCGATGAAGTAGCCGCACGCACTTAGCCAACAACACCCCTGCTATCTATCCGGCTCTTCTTTTCACTTCTTTTTTGACGAACAAAGCCTGCTTGGTGTAACTCAGCATCTTATAACTCTTCCGCTTCTGCGCCTGAGTCTGCCATATTTGCCATATTCCTGTGGTATCCCGCACATCACCGCAAGCCAGCGCCACTATACAGTCAATTCGTAGAAAGGGTGTTGGTGTTCTTAGTGGTCCTGTTCCCTGCTTAGCAACATCGATTAAGACATTACCGGCCTTATTTTATCGATAATCCGACTCTCAGACCAAACCGCTTTGGGCCTGTCTGAAAAGCCCACCAAAGCCAAAAGCGTACTAGTAGTAACAAATTGGACTTGGGTCTCCCTCGCCCTAGAGCGGCGCAGTGCTAAAACCGTCTGTACACTACATTTCGCACTGTTACCATTCCTCTGTGGTTTTAGTCGGCTTGTCTCCCTCGTCTTTCTTTCTAAATCATGCTGTCGTCGTGGTTCAAACTCTCTCAATCATCTTCTACCGATAATAAAGCATCTTCATCTCAATTAGTCCCGTCGTCGCCGCCTACTGCCCCTTGCACCTCGGCAGCCCTTAACGCTGCTTCTACTGCATCTTTAACCACATCTGCCTTTGCCACCCCTTCATCTGCGACAACAAGTCCCACTGCGACCGCCACCACTAGAAAAGCGAGAGCCAAAAAAGCAAAAGCCAACCCTAAATGCCAATCAACTGGGTCAGCGGATACTGCTCATCTGTCGAAATCAAAGCCGAAAAAGTCGCCCTCAGTCTTTGACCTACCCTCGCCTTCTCCTTCTTTTCCAGATTCACCCACCTCTCCGGCGGCTGAGTCTGCCAATCCTCGGGTCGACCGAGACCTCCCCGAATCCAGCGATAACGTCCCTATTGCTAGACCCTCTCGTCATCGCCACCCTAACCGTCGCTACAGCCCTGCCGATGACCCAAAGCTTCTGACGCCACCGTCGATTTCTCCACCCTTTACACAAACCCAAGTACTAGCACAGGCACAGGCGTCATCTGCATCACGAGTTTTCGGTGCTGGATTCGACCAACTTGACCTAGAGCCTCGGTATCCATCCCACTTTATCAATTTCAAAAGCTCATTCGAAATTCGAACTGAGAATCGTCTGGAAAGTCTTTTCTCTTCATATCTTGCAAGCCAGTACCCCGATTCTACCAATATACCCGCACTTTCCGGCGACCAACATCGCCACCATTTAGATTGCAACATGAATCTCGGTGTTCCAATGGACTCGTCCATGGGCCGTAGTCGCCAGGACTCCTTTGTTAGCGCCGGTCCCAAGGCGATTGCCATCGGTGGTGGCGCCGCTGCTGCTGCTGGACGCAACCGTCGTGAGAGCTTGCAAAATACCGGAAGTTTCATGGGCGGCGTTAGCTGGGGCGGAATGTCTCTTGGGAGCTTCGTTAGAGACGAGTAAGTTAATTAATTGCCTCCTTCCCCTTCCGCCTTTTAATGTTTCTTTGTTTCTTCTGCCTTGTGACCCCGCAGAGTTAGATGGTCAGATACAACCCGTACAAGCCTTGAAGGACAACAACGCTTGTTTTCTCTGTTATGTTGCATCTTGTTCACCCCGCAGCATTGTCTGTGTGTCATATGTTCATGTGTTTGGTCTGATGCTAAAACCTCTCATCTGCATTAGGATGGCCATGCATGGCACCTCTCCTTTCGGAGCTCACCAGTCGCCTTCGTATCATTCTTCATCTTATTTGCCCAAACTAGAAGCAAATTTTATGAAGGATTTCCAATGCTGTGGACGGACTCTTGCCGACCTTCACGATCTTCTACAGCACTACGAAGAGGCTCATACCAACAACGCTAGTCCGACCGCGAGGAACCCCCCTGCTGCTTTCTCTCAGTTTGCCCGCCTTGGCGGACTGCCTGCTAGTGTAAAAAATGCCGACATCAGGCCTAACCAGCTAGGTGGCTTGCAGCAGTTTGGTGGCCCGGCGCAACTTGCCCAGCAAGCACGTCAGCCACTTTCTGGCATGTCAAGCCTTAACATGCTTGGACAAGCTAATCTCCAGCCGACTAGTAATCTTCAGGCTATGGCTTTGTCCGAAGACTTGGGTGACATTGGTGACATGGAAATGGAGGATGCTGTCGGACACATGGAAATGGATGACCCCCAACAACAACAACAGCAACAACAACAACAAAGAGTCATTCAACAGACAAGACAAATGTTTGGCCAGGGTGCCGGTCGCCCCCAAATTCAGCTCAACTCTGGCATTACCCACGGCCTGCGGACGTCACAGCCTACTACTCCTGCTGTTCAAAGCTTTGGCCTACAACACAATCCTACTGTTTCTTCCGTTAACACACCTACTTTGAGCACGCAACCCGGCGGCGGCATGTTTCCCAAGAGAACATCAGGTGTAGCTTTCCTCCAGCCAGCCGGCATGGCAAATGAAGATATGTCTATGATGGATCAAGACTTTTCAGGCATGCAACAAAATAATATGACTAGTACTGGTGGCATGGACCTTAATGCCATGGGGATTCAGGATGATGGCAACTGTATTCCAGACCCCGGCAAGAATCTCAACTCTGGTGGTCTTCTGGCACATCAAAAGATTCTTCTCGCCCAGTTGGCGATGGAACAGCCTGACTTTCAGAGCAAAGCGCCTTTCCTACAACGTCTCGGTCTTTTACCGGAAGAGAACAAGCCCTTCAAGTGTCCAGTTATTGGATGTGAGAAGACCTACAAAAACCAGAACGGTCTGAAGTGAGTTTCTTATTATTCCTTGAAGAAAAGCCTTGTAACACCACTAACACGTGAATTTCAGGTACCACAAAATGCATGGTCACCAAAGCCAAGTACTTCATGAGAACGAAGATGGAACCTTCTCCATCGTTGACCCTGAAACAAGTGCGCCATACCCTGGAACTCAGGGAATGGAGAAGGAGAAGCCATACCATTGCAATGTATGCATGAAACGGTACAAGAACCTGAATGGATTAAAATACGTGAGTCACCCAGTCCTTCCCTATTTTGAGCTTGCCATTGACACAAACCCCAGCACCGCAACCATTCGCCATACTGCAATCCCGATCTCACCCAGGCAGAACTTCTTGCCATGACCGGGATCAACGTCGCAAACCTGAACCAGCAAATGCAGGACATACAGCATCTCCAAGAAATGCAAAATATTTCTGACATGCACACCATGCAGGAATAATTCATTTCCATGGATCTTCACGTCTGCGCTTACCGGTGTGTCCTGCCCGCATAGCTAGCGATGGTCAAGGCCCTCACTTGTGTCCACGAAACGAAACGCTATGGCATGGAAATGGTTGGTATTGTATCACTTACCGCCTCTCCTCAACGCTGGTCTATACTCGTCAATCTCCTACTATGATAGACCTTGCGTTTTTTCATGGATTATAGCCCAATTTCCCGTGGAAAGCCTACAGTATGCCAACTCATGTTGATGTTGATGAAACTAGTCTCTCCTTTCCGAGTCTATTCCCGAAGAAAAGAAGGGAAAAATGCACCAGTCGTTTAGTCATAGGTGGTATGCGAGGTCATGATAAACTTACTTCAACCCCCTTGCTGGTCTATTGTTTCTCTGCGTATGAAAAGAATCCCGGGTATATAAGTCTCTCAAGCCTAACCAAGAGGCTTTTTTCATGAGGCTTCTTTGTCCAGAAAAAAGAACCAGTTTAGGGGAAGCCCATACTTGATCTTGATTCATAGCCTTGCTTCTTGCTGAACCTATCGCGGCTGTCCCTTCTTCACTATGTTTCGCTTTCTTGTTCCTTGCTATTTGGTTTTTCTTTACTTCATTTTTGTTTTGTTTGTCTTTGTTTCTTTCTCGGCGTCAAGATGGTACGATGGTGGGGGTTATAATATCGGAAAAGTTATTGGCTTCATTACAACAACACATTTGCACCAATAAGTTGCTCTTTTTATTTATTGTGAATTCGTAGGTGGCCATGTCTAACATAATGAATACTGAACTAGTTGGTTGCCTGTGTAGAAAAAGGCAATATGATAATGATGTAAAAAAAAAAAAGAAAAATGCATGCTAATCAAAAATACACTCACTCACTACTCAGGTGCATCATCATCTTCGTCCCCTTCCGATGACTGGCCGTACCGCGAACCGCGCCAACCCTCGACTAACTCTGCTTCGTCACCTCCAAGCACACGACCCTCGGTATCAACTTCCTGCGAAAGATCGACGAGAGCCATTCGCGGCAGTTTCATGAAGCCATCGCTGCGAACAACACGGCCCCAATGCTCGAGGCAAAACTGGGCAGCGCGTTTGCGTAGCCAGTCCTCATTGGCAATCCCAGCAGAATACCAGATGATACAGGCATGGGCAACGTCAAGTTCCTTGCCTAGGCGGTTGACACACAGATGTCGCAGGTGCGAGATGCCATACATATCAGACATTACAAGCAAGCCAGCGACAGTAGACAGTGCGGGCGCCGAGGCCTCTGACCCGCCACCCATGATACTATCGGTGTAAAGATAGAGGAGGAACGCGCGGACTACAGTATACGGCTCTGGGATGTGCATTTTTTTTGTGTGGAACTCGGCCATTTGAGAGTTGTACAGGCGTGAAAAATACGGCCAACGGGCCTGGAGAATCAGTCTGTGGACATGAATGGGTGGTGAAACAGGCGCTTCGGCGGCCAACCAGTCCTGTTCGTCGCAAGGACCGGTCCCAGTAGATATCATGTCGACATCTTCAGCTTCATCCGCCGTGGCGGTGACAATAAAATCAGCCCCACTCCCAGACTCTGGAGGACTGTCGAAAATGGTTGCAAGATCCGAGCCAAGTCCCTTGGAGGGCTTGTCGCAGATGGCTCGGGAGGTGAAGGCCGGCCGCGTTTCATGGCTTATTTCGGATTCGGCCTGGGTCCCAAGAAATCCATACCGGCGCAGGTCAATTTCCATGATATCGCTAAAGAGGAGGATGAAAGTCAGCAACTATAACAGCGAGAGCTTCCCCTAGACTAAGATCACCTACCTTAGGAACTCTTCAAGCCCGGTAGGACTAACCCCCATCTCCATATCGGATTCGCAGCCTAGCAGCCATGCTTTGGTCCCCTCTTCATTCATCGTACAATAATGCCACCTGTAGCCCGCTTTATAAACTTCGTTGCCCTGTGCGAGTTTCTGCCACCGTAAAGACCCCAAATCCAAAGCAGATAACGTACATAAATTTGAAATCATAGTTGCAGCCGGTGTTTGGAAGTCTAGCAGTGTGCCAGCCGAGTATACATGGAAATGTGAGCCTTGACTCTGCAGCGGAATAGTGCCTCCGGACACAAACTTGAGGGAGGAGATTGCCCCGGGGGCGGGAGGCGCATAGCCCTTAAGCTGAAACGATGGGGGGTTCACTTGGGCTGTCCGGGAATTTGCCGCATAACCTGACGATCCTACGACTGGGGCTGCAGGAATAGAGAATTGCCCTCGGTTGTTTGCACACCCTGCCGTAGGCCGCCTCTCGGCACCGATCTGTGGTGGGCTTTGGAATGCCGGGTTGCCTTTCAAGTCAAGCCACCAAAGATCTCCGCTCTTATCCATCGCATCGCTCAAGCCCCCAAAGACCCATACCCTGTCATTCCAGATGTATGCGGAATGATCGAAACGTGCAACAAAACGCCATGATCGTGACCACGTGAACGTCTTAAGGTCGAGATAGCATATGTCATCAAGGACGTAATTGTCCCTACCAGTAATTCCGCCAATGACAAAAAGCTTGTCCTCATGCAAAACAGCTGCGTGGCGGGCCCGGCCCTTGGGAATGTGGCCATTTACTTGTGGCTTGCGCCAGTGGGCAGTCTTGAGGTCAAATATAATAAGATCGGAGAGGTATGTTCTGTGTTCATTTTCGCCGCCGAATACCAAGAGTTTATCGCCCTGATATAAAGTAGCCGTATGGCCTATATTTTGTTAGCCAAGATGTGGATGCTGTCTGCGGGTTTCCATAAATTCGGCATGCTTCATCAACCAAGGCTACGGCTCAGCCTTGCTAATATGCATGCCGAGATATCGCCATATCGCCAATCATACGCGAGTACGACCGTCACTTACCCATACGAACGCCGGGAATATCACCGTAGTTATCAACCAAACGCCATTGCTGATTGGTCAAGTTAAGACATAGGACATGATTGTACACCTCGTCAGTATACTGGTCAAATCCGCCAAAGGCATATATCTGGTTGTTTCCGCAGTAAGTCACAGAAGCATTGACCAAACAAGCGGGGCGCTGGCCATCTGTTCTGATGACTTTAGGACGGTAGCTCTCTGTCAAAGCCGGCCAAGTTTTGGCAGCAGAATTTGACATAACGTATGTGTTGCTAGAGCTTGAGGACCCAGGAACTGAAGTGTCCATGGCTGAGTTTGGATCGGACAGGAGATAGGCGTGAGGGTGTGAATGGTGAGGAGATGAAGCACCACCGGAAGGCGTGACAGGGATACTACGAAGCGGATCGGCCATGTAATGAAAAGGAAAGCAACGGTTAATGTAAGAAGGCGGAATAAGGTCAGTTGGATGGCGAAGGTACCGCGCAATCGCAATGCGACAAGTGAAGTTGCAAAGATATAGGAAGGGCGGCTTTTAGTTTTCGGTGTTGACGGTTGGGTATCAATAACGTTGGATATGCGCTAGAGAAATGAAGACCAAGCAAAAGGCGCAAGTATTGCCACAAAAAAATCACGCATAGGACGGGCAAGTCACAGAACAGCTAAAAGACCTTTCTGTTGGCTGGAGCAGTAAAAGGACTCTATAAATGATGTAAAGCAACAGCGGCAATATGATCTGGCAAAGATAGCGGCTAGGCTTGCTTTGGTTTGCATCTACAACAAGATATCAGTAAGGGTTTTTAGTGTGGCAAGACGATCGATCCGTCTATCCGCCTATGCAAATGTGAGACCCCCTTGTGTAGGATCCAGACCAGACGAAACGAACTGGGCGGCAATAATACGGCCTTGTAAGAGACAAGACTAAGGAGCAACAGGGGAAGGGGCTGAGGTTTTATTCGTGTCTATTCGTGACAACAATACCCTGTGTGATGCGGAGCTCCCGTAACATGGTCACGTGATGATAAAGACATGATAGTTGCTGTCCCAACAGCCAAAGGCGCTGCAGTAAATAAAAGCTGTCCTGGATCTCGACCTCTGGGAACATCGCCTTTGAGATTGTTCACATCCACAGTCACCATTAAAAATACTTCCATCACCTAATACCACAACTCTATCTCCTGATTCTCCGTCTATACTTTTTTTCTAGCTCATATGCTTAGAACTCTATTCAATACCTGCTTCAAAACACTATCATCTGAGATCATTCTTTTCAACCAAACTAAACATCAGAATCCCATCTTCTTCAGAACTTTGTCAACATGACTATGACAACTCCTGGTCTCTCTACTCCCATCAAGTCGCACACTGGCATGTTCTCCAACCGCACAGCTGAAAACCGGTTGCCATTGACTCCTTCTCCTCGCCAGCGCACTGCCTCTATCAATCTCGAGTCTTCACCATCTCCCTTCACCCCCGACAAGCCTTCCAACCGCACCGTCCATCGCGGCAATCTCACTTCTCAGTTCAAGCGCGCGAGTGTCAACCAGCGCGACTCCCCCAAGTCCAACATTGCTGCCGGTGTCTCCACTCCTCGCCGCGCTCTGGAACTCGGTCTTTCAGACTTTCAGTTGTACGGAACCGGTCCTCGCACCCCAGGTAGTGCTAGGGCTAAGAAGGTTGTCCGTGTCAAAGCTGCCCCCAAGACTACCATTACCTACGGCGCCGACCGCTTCATCCCCAACCGTGGTGCTAGCTCGGCCATTGCCAACGCTGGCTCAAGCAAAATCGACAAGCCACGCTCTAAGAAGTCCTCCCGCAGTGGTGGTGCCGCAAGTGGCTCAGACATCCTGGCGACTGCTACTGACGACGCCATGGCTGCTTTTGATAACCTCAATATCGAAGATGACGAAGAATTCGTCCGCACCACCCCTCGTACTGCTGCCTACCAAGATACTCTCGCTAAAGCATGCGATGTTGACCTCAGCACGCGCATCCTTCAATTCAAGCCAGCTGCCCCTGAAAGCTCCAAGCCTATTGACCTGCGTCAACAGTATAACCGTCCTCTAAAGCCTACTACCAACACAGCTCAATTTCGTCGTCGCATTGCTACTGCTCCCGAGCGTGTCTTGGATGCCCCTGGACTGGTCGACGACTACTACCTCAATCTCCTTGATTGGAGCTCCGGGAACCAGGTTGCTATTGGTTTGGAGAGAAGTGTCTATATTTGGTCCGCTGATGAAGGCACTGTTAACTGCCTGATGGAGACGAAGCCTGATACCCATGTCACAAGTGTCAAGTGGTCGGGCGACGGTGCCTATGTTTCTGTTGGTCTGGCCTCAGGTGAGATCCAGATTTGGGACGTCGGCGATGAGGCCAAGATCCGTAGTATGTTTGGCCACGAGACCCGTGTTGGCGTCATGGGCTGGAATAAGCATCTGCTGTCCACAGGCGCCCGCTCTGGGCTCGTCTTCAACCATGATGTGCGTATTGCTGAGCACAAGGTTGCCGAGCTCGTCTCTCACACTGCTGAAGTCTGTGGCCTGGAATGGCGCTCTGATGGTGCACAGCTGGCTACTGGTGGCAACGACAACTTGGTCTCTATCTGGGATGCCCGCTCTCTGTCGGCTCCTAAGTTCACCAAAACCAACCACAAGGCTGCTGTCAAGGCTCTTGCCTGGTGCCCCTGGAACATGAACCTTCTTGCGACTGGCGGTGGCGCCTATGATCGCCACATCCATTTCTGGAACACTACCTCTGGCGCTCGTGTCAACAGCATTGATACCGGTTCCCAGGTCACTTCTCTACGCTGGAGCCCGCACTACCGCGAGATTGTTAGTACTAGCGGTTTCCCAGACAATGCCCTCAGCATATGGAGCTACCCAACCCTTGTCCGCAACATTGAAATTCCAGCTCATGAAAGCCGTGTTCTCCACAGCTGCCTCAGCCCTGATGGTCAGATGCTTGCTACTGCTGCTGCTGATGAGTCTCTCAAGTTCTGGAAAATCTTTGAAAAGAAGCCTGCCTCTGCCTCGTCCTCCAGCATGTCTTCTGGCAAGGCAGAGATGACCAAATCTCTGACGATCCGCTAATCTATACGTGTTGTGTCATTGGCGAAGGCATGCAATGCACAATGTGCGATTTTGCATGGCTGATGCAGGTGTCCCTTTACGGCAACGGATAAAATATACTTGGTGCTTGAGCCTCAAAGCCCAAAATCTTTGTGGCCACTAGCGATAGTCTTGGTAGGTTTGGCTTTTTTCTTTGAGCGGTCGGTCACTCGCTTTCGCGAGAGCATTCTGGCGATCTTCGTATTTCTACGAAGGTATCATGGGCTCTACGGCAACAAACAGCACCGATGAAAACGGGCCTTTTTAATTGTTTTATTGTTCATGATTTGATTCGAAACGAGTCGTTGTCTCATTAGTAGCCATCACTATTGGCTACTTGAGCGCAGGAATTCATATTATGGTATGGAGTAGGCGTTTTCTTTTTTTCTACTTTTTGGCATGTTAATTGGGTATAGCTTTAATTGGAATTTGATCCTTGGACGGATGGCCAAAAGCTTTGAAGCTTCTTCATAAATAAACAATTTGATTTCGAGGCTTTTCTGGCAACATGAAAATGCAAGACAGCAATGAAGTATAGGCAGCGGTACCAGGTGATCTTGGGCTAACCTGACCATTCAAAAGCTTAGCTAATCTCAATGTTGGATTCTATGCTAGATTAGGGGGTATCGCCCCACTGGGCGAGGCTGGCTGACTAAGAATCACAGGCTAGGTGTTAGCTACAAACATGGCGTTTTTGAACCGGAGCAAAGTCAGCCCTGATTTCGACAGCCTTGGTGGCATATCTAGCATTCCTTCCATGAACAACACTCACAATCACATTCACAAGTTCGAGCCTCAAGCCAAGCTAGGCTATCGTCATTCGCACATCTAGATTGGCAATTAACAGTCTCTTGCGACCACACGACCTAATTGCGTTATTCTGCTGCAGGCGTGCTGCCGTCATTGCTTATTCTTCGAGTCCTTTTTCCAGCCTTTTTACTCGGTGTTTTCTAGCAATTCGTCATCGTCTACACTAGTTTTCAGCCTGGGACTTTCTTTCTTTTCTCTTTGCTTTGCTCACACATTGCAGACCAAAATTACTAGTGATTTACGTTGAAACCAACACGAAAAAGAGATATTGCTTCACGAGCTAATTAGTTCCATCGGTCTAACTGCGGCGCCCGAAGAATCTACGCCGGCCACAACCACAACTCCCTGAATCGACACAATCCATCTTTTTTTGCCTGTTCAGTTTTATACCACTAAAGCTGCCATGTCAAACACAGCCGTAGGCGACGTATACGAGCAGATCATCGACGATGTCATTAGCAGTGCCCGTGTCGACTTTGAGGAGAGTGGGATTGACGATGCGACTTTGGAAGATCTGCGAAAGGTAAGACCAAATAACTATCTATGTTCACCCGCCACAGCTTCGGCTTGCTAGTCGCAAGCATTAGCGAGACCTTTGGATGATGAACAGCGACAATGCATCACCAAGCTGGCTAGCTCTGAAAATCGCGATTGGTCATCGAGTGTTAGTGACAGGGAAGTGGATATTCTGGGCGAAAGGAAAAGCAAAAAAGAAGACTGTACGACTTTCTTTGAACTCGTTATACGAGCTGTCGAAAAATGACGGTTTAGAAGAGAGACTTGAGAAATGAAGGGAAAACAATCACTGCCCGTGTGGATTTTTCGTCTTTTAAACTGACGACTTATTCCTCCCCCTCCCCGTGCTTTTTATTGGCTAGTTCTGCCACTGGTGACCGCCCCACACTGATATGTGACCAACAACACCAAAATGACACTTGCATCATCAGCATCATCACGTCAATTGCCTATTTAAAATAATTCCACCATAGAAGCCTTTACTAACATGCAATATCATCCTCGTTGTTTAGGGCTGGCAAGAGAAACTCACTGGCCTCAGCATTGCTGAGTTTTCCTGGGATCCAAAACCAGTTGCCGAAGCGCCCCCTCCAGAAGACGAATCCTCCTTTACGCCAATGCTCAATGCCGACTCTGGAATGATGCTTCCACAAGGCTCCTACCTTCAGCCGGGCCAAATGCCGCTACCGGGAAATGACGAGTCTTACATTAAGCCCGAACCCGAGCAACAGCCAGAGCTGACTAATGTGTCCTTTCAAAATGTGGCTGCGGCGCGCGCTGCGCAACAATTGCAGAGCAACTATGGCGCTCGAGCTACTAACTCGATCAATGCTATTCGTACGGGTCTTGGTGGCCAGGAAAACGGACAAGGCCAGCAACAGCCAGGCATTGCTTTGCCACATCCCTCCCAAACTGACGGCGCCGTCGACCCCGACGACAGTGATGTAGAGGGTGTCCTAATGCGTCGCCAAGCAAACGGCACGCTTGAAGAGATGGGCAGAGTTGAAATCGACCGCCTGTTGCATAAACACATTGCTGCACGTGCCCAAACCATGGAAGGCGGTGGTCTGATGGTGCCGCTCAAGTCTGCTACTCGTCGAAACCGCAAGACTTCCTCTTCTAACGAATCTGCCGAACGTTCTGTTTCTAGTGGCCAGGTTGACGGTATTGATGACGACGACGATGATGAAGATGCTATTAATTCCGACCTGGACGACCCTGAGGATCCTGAGGAGAACTCGGATGATGAGGACGACCCGTTGGGCCCTATGATGCTATGCATGTATGACAAGGTGCAGCGTGTCAAGAACAAGTGGTAAGTTGGCTGTTATCACCTACAGGGGCCTGAAAAGTCTGCCTTGCGTAAATATGTGCTAATATTTCCTCGCAGGAAGTGTGTGCTCAAAGACGGCGTGCTTACGGTCAACGGAAAGGACTACGTATTTCACAAGGCTACCGGAGAGTATGAGTGGTAAGTCATTATGTGCATCCTGAAGCAAAGAGGCCGCACATATACGCATGGTGCTGCGGCTTGATACTGCCTGCCATATTATTGCAGCTGCGTTATATACTTCTTTGCTACGTTCAACTGCGCAGCTCATTTGCCCACCATGCATCCGCCTGTCCTAGTTGCCATTTACCATACAAATGCAGACCATTGTCGTAAGATTACATCATTCATACAGTCGATTAAAGTTTAGCCTTGTTTTTTTTTTCTTTTGCTTCTTGAATTCTGAGTCACATTCCCTATGCATCATGCAGGCTCAACTGCAACTTTTCACGACACCAGTAAGGCCGGGGATAAACCCGTTCAGCAGGGAGTATATGCAAGCAAGTGGGCAAACTGAGAGTGAAAAGAGAAACGCGTAGACCTTTTATGCACAACAACAGGCAGCTTCATTTTGAAGAATAAAAATAAAAAATAAAAGCAGAATAAAAGGAACATGTTGGTCTTTATCGGCTAAGAAGCTGCAGCTGAGAAGTCCACGTGCGTTGGAGGAGATTTTGAGAAAGCGTGACACTGTCGGAATCGTGCCCTGCTATAGGCTAAACCTGCGATCCCCTTACTGTCAACCCCGTGGTCTGCGTGTCCCTACTTGGCCTGCTATAGGCCTCTATGATCCCTCATTGACCTGCTCCTGCAGAGGCTTTGCAGCGCTCTTGCAGCGCAACCTTCAAGCGAATAATCCCATCGATGCCATAATAACGGCCATAAAGCCTCATTTGCAATGCTACTCTGATTCGTATCGATTACTTGGCACAGTCTGGTTGGCTGAGAAGTTTCGGGCCCTAATTTGACGCGTTGTCCGTCCTAGTGTGACATTGAGCTTTCTTACCTGTTCATTTCCTAGTTGGTTTACTGGGATAGCTAGGTATGAGTGTCGAAGTACCGGGCGAGCTTTTTGTTTGCTTCGGCCTTCGGCTGTGGCATTAGTAAAGGTAACTGTGTATGTATGTGCATAATCCCCCTCTTCTCAAGCCTGGATATGAAGCTTGCTGTCGCTTGTCAGTGCCACTCCCCCCCTCCCCCCCCCCCCCCTTTTTTTTTTTCCATCCACTCATAACCCACTGAACATTGAACATGCAGATAGAGACCCGACAGTTTGGGAAGAGAAATAGCTGGGTTACAATGTTAGTGGGCCAGGCCAAGCCAGCCACCTCCGCGGGTGCGAGGCTGTAGGGGCTATAGGGACTTTGGGTTGGGTGTGCTTGCAAGATAACCACTAAGGACAACGGTGCGATCTCCGAAACGTCATAAAAACACGTTGATCATATGGGGGTCGCGGATGTCTGCCCAAGCCTAGCTGGCCCTACATATGCATACTAGCTCAAAGTAGCTATTGTTCTCGGCCTACATCTGCCTGTTAGCCTTGTTATGTGCCCTTCTTCTGACCAGATTTCGCACCGCACCTGAAGGGTAGGGAAGGAGCACAGAGCTATCAGTACAGCTTTCCCAGACCCGGGATGACAAGAGAAACCCCTCTCCCTCGTTCCTCTTAGGCTTGAGGCGTATTGGGAGCAGGGTTCCAGGTACATCATCATTGCTCTTAGCCTAGCAATCCATGCAGTCGAGATTGAAGATTGGCAGGATAGATACATCCAAGGCTGAAGTAAGCAGTAGCTAGACTACACCTAGACCATAAAATATCTTCTTTCGTGTCTATAATTCGAGCCCGACCCGACAGACTGGAACCGAAAGTCTCCGAGCTCAAATTGTAGTCTCAGGTTTCTTCTGACCGCTATTTTAACAATGCTTTGTCCCTTGAAAGGAATAGAAGAGAAACAGGCCTAAAGGGGGGGGATAGGAAAAGGGCTCAGTGTGATTTGAGGCAAAGTAAAGGAAGCTAAGCTTCATGGTGAGTGTGAGCTTTTTGCGGGTAGCCTATTGTGCAAGTAATAGTTAACATTGCACACATATAAGTGACAAGTGACGTTTGTATCCATTATGCTATGTCATGTTGTTTCTATCATATATGGCATAAACACAAGTGCCTTATAACTTAGCACTTTCAGCTGAGTCTGAGCGTCCAAGCAGGTATATAAATATAGTTGTCATCAGTACTCTCCAAGCAAAACGTAGGGTAGACTCCGAGCCAAGGATTGGCGACTCTCAGATGCGGGCTAAGAGCAAGGAACAGCCCGATATTGCGCTACACGGGTTGCCATGAGGTGTTAATGTTCTAAGCCCATCATCATGAGCTACTACCCCTACCCCTAGAAGGAAAAAAATTAGAAGACTCACCTCAGGCTAAGAATAATGCTGTTGAGTTCCTTCACATGACAGGCCCCCCTTTTTACCTGACTGGTAATTCATGCCTTGTACCGGACGAGGTCAAACTCGGCCACAGTGTGGTGGAACGGCATGCCGTAAAACGACCACACATGTACAACGATACAGCTGCTTTGTCATGTCCCGACAATCTGGGCCACTAACTTATTTTTGCCTCCCCCACCCAAATGTGTAGCTGTAGAATTTGGCTAAACCCCTGATTTTAGGAGGGCTTTGTGCCATGCTTGTGCTTCTTATGCTTCTGTGGGCCCCATTGTATGTTTTTGTTATTGGGGTAAACAGCGTCCTGTGTTTATAAGCCTGGTCAGTAGTTGGCTTGCACGCGGATGGTAAAGTAACTGCGCCATATAAGGACATGAGAACACAAGCAAGTTTGAATTGAATGCTGTCGAAAATGACACTCGTGTGTGCTGTTTTTCTAGTCGACTGACATAGGGTTGGAGGAAATACTACCCGTGGCTTGCTGCACCTATTGCTATTAGTGCTGCCTCATGAGCAAAGGTAGATCCAGTCTCCTTAATAGCCGGTGCGAAGCCGATTGAGAAGCGAGGGAAAAGAAGATTCCAGATATCCTATGGGCTTAGGGGGAGAACCTTGCCAGGTTCCTTTTGACGATGGGACGGGTTTCTCAATTTTCTCCTCGTTTTTCAATATGCGGAGTGCATGTGCACTGCTAGGCCCACATGCCTGCTGTGATGTTGGCACGGAGCGAGAAGTGTACCTACCCATGTACCCAGGTATATAGTGCATGTCAGTAGGGACACCATTAATTTCACACAATGGCCTTTGTCACCGAGCTTACTGTGCTATATCCGATGGATGCTTTGGGACCCTGGGAATACAAGTGGGCTGCAAAGGCTAGGCTGCATGCCATCCGTCTCATGAAGCTCGAGAAACAAGCCTAAGCCGACTAGAAAAGGCGTGGGCTTTTTCCTTCCTGATGGCGCGTTGCCTCCCACCGTGTTGTTTCTTGCAAGAAGAGCAGGTTGGGCCTGATCCTTTATTTCCCATGGTTCCATTCTAGCAGTCGAGGCTTTTCCGCCCATTGCACTAGTATCCCTGTTCATGCTCCCTTTGCAGCCGATCCTTGGCCAGGCTTCTAGTAGGAAGGAGCTAGATTGGAGCTGCCTTTTGTCTTGGGCATGTATAGAGAGAGACAGGATACATATGCATATGTCGGTGTGAGCGCACTGCGTTTAAGCAAACGCTTGGTTGATTTGGACTGTTGGTCTTCTAGCTGTATGCCTGTCATACTTGGCCGCTAAGTCTATGTCTCGGCCATGACTGTCATTGCAGGTCTCACACTAATTCCCTTTATGATTGAAACAACGCGGAGGGCAAGGCATTCCTGAAATTTCCAGCACCCGGCAACCCAGAAGAACTACTTTCACCGAAGCGCTGGGCAGGGAAGGGCTGGCTTCTGTGCTCGAGAGGTCTCCACAAGCCCCTCTCCCCCCCTTAAACGGGCTGGCACGAGAGCAGCCGGGCTTCGTGCTGCTTCCATAGCGCTGGAAAGAAGAGAGTTGGCTGGGGCTGGATGGCGACAGTAGGGCTATACAAGGTAAGGCGTGGGTGCTGTAAACAGGCTCGCCTAGGACACGATGCTCCAGCCCCCGGCGCCATTATACAGTTGCGTAGCCGGTGAAAACACAGCCAGTAGAGAATGTAGAGGGAGATGTACGGAAGTGGTAGACAAGGGAGTGAAAGAGAAATAAGCGAAGAGGAAAGGAACGAAAGGAAACGAATGGTTAGGGAATGGAAGGAAGCTGAGGTTTAGGCTCCATTAATTCTTGTCCGGTGTAAGCAAAAGAAAAACGGCGGCAGCCAAAAAAAGCAGTTGCGTTTGGGTATAAGAGGCTTGCCCTAACAACAGCGAAAAAGGAAGCAACAGGAGCAGTTGCCCTAGGCAAGTGCCAAAAATGATGTAGATGGCACGGTATTATTGTCTATTGCTGTGCATGCTGCTCAGCCAGCAGCCTTGCGCCCTCTTCAAAATGGCAAGAAAGCAGCCTAAAGGGCAAAAAAAGAAAGAAGACAAAAGGCTTGTACTAGGCCAGGTACCAGTGACTTGCGTGAAACAATAAGGGCCTGGCTCGTTCCTTCTAGATTTCTAGATTCTCAGCTTCTGCTTTCGTTCTTGCCTTGTGCTCTCGATGCCCTGCCCTGAGCTTTTGGCTTGTCACTTAGTTCTTGCTCCTCCCGTTTCCCACAAGTTTAATCCTTGCTTGCTTGCTCTTGCTGGGCTGGCATTGCCCACTTTGTGGTTTTTTGTCCTTTCTTTTCCTCCGCTCTCTTACTTTTCCTCTCCAACTGTCATTTGGCTTCCGTTGCCATTCCCACAGACATTTCTGTTTCCTTTTCTCGCTCGTTGTTGCTCGTGGTTGATGTTTCGTGGCGTGCTGAACCTTATTTCCTCTCTCGTGCCCTTTCCGTGCCTGGCTCGATTTGTGCTGTGCTGTCTTGCTGGCTTCACTGAGTTTTTGCCAGATTTTGTCTTCTCCGCCCGCTCTAGCGTCCGAGTTAGTGCAGCTTTCTGCTCTCTAAGATTTGTTGGTTGTTAGTGTCCAACCTCACTGTCCTCGATAGCCGCCTCTTTGTCTTTTTTGTTCCTGGCTTATCACAGACCTTCTCATCCATCCCCCCCCCCCAAAAAAAAAAGACAAGGCCAAGTGCAAACTTGCCGCTGGGCTATTCCTTGTCTTCGTCCGTGTTTGTGGGTTTAGCCTCAACTTGGGCCCATTTCTCCATCTTTACTTGGCCTGTGAGACATCAAGCATATCGCAACAAACACCCCAAAGGCAATAACGACTACTGGCAAACACACTCGCTTCTACGAAGCGCCCGGCGTTGACGACCTTGGCTCATTTCGTTTTGCGGCTGTCCTAGACCTGATGCTCTGAGCAGTGCTGCTGTCTCTCGTGCTAGTACTGCACCTGCACCTAGACCTGCACCACTCCTTCTCTCACTTGGCTGGGGTGCATATAAACGCATTACTCCGCCTTACTGGCTGCTTTCAAACTCTCAGAAAGCAGGCTTCGTTCTTTTTTTATCTCACGCATGCACTTGGGACCCAGGGGCTCATCTGTACGATCACTTACTCTACCATTGATACTATGGCAATCTACCAGACTGGGACCCTATCTTTATTCTTCTTGACACATTACTGAGAGGGTTTCTCTCAATTCACAGCTACCGACTTTTGATGCCGGTGCTCTTCGAATCTGGCCTTGTCTCTGAAAACACGCTGCTTTTCCTATTATTTTTGCCAGAAATCGAGTCAATGCAAGCCTTTTCCTTTTTTGACTGAAAACAAAATCAAACAAAACAAACTTTACTACTCGCACAACCACTCATCACCTTAAACAACCACAATACATCACCTATCCCACCAATCA
>JAXCEX010000324.1:0-19776 GCA_038382965.1 Ceratocystis huliohia
AGCCCTAGGTCACATGACATATACGTACTATATATTCTATGATAGCACTGACCGCTAGCCAGCGGAAAGGAAAGGGAAAAAGATCATCGAATTTAATAGAATACCTTCAACCATAGCTGCTAATACTTATCAAGTACGTTATGCTAAGATGATGAATTCGAGAATATGGGATGACACCTGTGTCAGTATGTCAGAACATGACTAAGCAGACATGCAGGAAAGGACACGTCACTAGAACCCCAAATATACATATCTCATAGTCGAAGTACTCAGGGCTTGATGAAGGAGAGAGAAAGAAGATCAATACCAGCAATTCTACAACACGGTAACCTAGGTCAGGATTACTAAGATATCTAACCCTAATCCAGTTCGGCCAAACATTAGGGCTATCATCAGACATAGAGGACCTTCTTCGTTGAGATCCGCTCTTCAAGCGAGAATTAGTTAGACAACAACAATCATCAATCAATCTCTCATTTCTCTCCTCTATTCACTCAAGGACATTCAGTACGTGCTCCTAATATCTACTGTTAATTGGACACAGCGCTAAAAAATACTGTACTACAAACCCTTATTGCACTATGCTGCTTGGCAAAAATACTACGCTCGCTACATAGTTGGGCACCAAATGCTGCACGTTGAGCCAATCATCGCCAATAGCACCTAACCTTTGAATATGTGATAAACCGGGCAAATGGTTGTGCTTCCCCTCACTTGATGGTATACCTCGCTTTCCCCTATTTTCTTCTTTATCCTTATTCGTCATTTCCGCTACCAAGATATTCACCACGAAATTCCTAGTACAGCCATTCCGTACATCCACAGTGTTTTCTTCACCCAGCTCTCTTTGCTACATCTATCCTCTGTCCTGATTATAGACTCCCGTTCCTCCAGCTTTGTTGTACGAGCCAGACAGTCATGGATTCATCTATGAGACCAGTTACTGGACCGCCAAAAAGAATTCTCTCTATCGGTATGCCCCTTTATCCGTGTACGACGCGCGTGATTTCATGTCACTAAGTTCCTTAGATGGCGGTGGTGTCCGTGGCCTTTCTGGCTTGCTGATTCTAGAAAGGATCATGGAACGTATCCAGCAGTTAGAGAAACTACCTGAAGTTCCAAAGCCTTGTGACAGGTTTGATCTCATTGGCGGTACAGGCACTGGAGGGTATGACTTTTGCCAGCTCCAAGTGCTACCTTTATCTTACAGGGAATCCGCTGACAAGACTATCGCAGCATCATCGCCATTATGCTTGGACGGCTAAAAATGAATGTTGACGAATCGATTAAAGCATATAAGAAACTTTCCGAGACTGGCTTCTGCGAGGGGCGCACAATATTCAAGCCGCGGAAATATACCTTCTCAGATAAGAAGCTGGAGGCTGCTATCAAAGTATTAATCCGGGAGAACTGCTGTGAGGTTTCATGTGTCGAACAGCGCAAAAGAAGAACAACCTCTACACTCTGTAATTGTACGCATGACGACTTGTGCTTCTACGAAGAAAGCTGTGTCAAGACGTAAGTTTTGGCCTTATCCAACCAGAAGGACCCGCGCTCAACATCTGACGTTTATTTTGTAGCGCCGTGCTGGCCGTAACCAAGAACAATGTTGAAACATTGCCGACTATCTTCACGACATATCCTCCACTTACTGCAAGCCTTAGCCAATGTAGGGTTTGGGAGATTGCAAGAGCTACATCTGCAGCTGTAGCCTTTTTCAAGCCCATTAAACTTGGCCGAGATGGCATTGAATTCATCGATGCAGCTTTTGGCAACAATAATCCGTGTGAGACCCTCATCAAGGAGGCCGAGAAGCTTTTTCCACGCCACGAGACGATAGCCCTGAGCCTTGGCACAGGCCTTGGCGATGTGGTTGAAATTAACAATTTGCGAAGCTCTATAACCTCGGCATTTAAAAAGATGGTCTCAAGCTCAAAGGGCACTCACCAACGCCTGAAAGATAAATATAGGGACACAAAAAATTACCACCGACTCGATGTCATAAGTGGTCTCATGGATGTTACTCTGCTAGATTCCAGCGCACTGAGCAAGATTGCGGGACTTACAGAAAACTACCTCAATGAGAATGACGAACTTGTGACTGCCTGTGTCAAGGCTTTGGCTGCAAATGGTATTAGTCGATCTTTGTTACAAATTGGTGTATTTACTGAGCTAATACTTACATAGCAGGAAATGATCAAACAAAACATCAACACAACTACGACATGGACGAAAACGATAAGCAGTGCCTTTCTGATCTCTGCGTCGCTGATCCCTGCACAGACAAGAAAACTATTGAGAGCACAAAGGGGGGGTTACTGAAAGACTCCTATAAATGGATTTTCAGCCACAACAGTTTCCAACAGTTCCGAAAGGAGAGCGAATCACAAATCATGTGGATCAAAGGGGATCCCGGAAAGGGCAAGACAATGCTGCTCTGTGGAATCATCGATGAGCTAACGCTGGAAAATTCATCGACTCTGTCCTACTTCTTTTGTCAAGCTACAAGCAATCGGCACAATACGGCTACCTCTGTCCTGCGAGGCCTGATCTACCATCTGGCACGCTGCAACCCATGGCTCATCAAACATGTGCGAGACAAGTATGATTGCAAGAGAGAGCTTTTCAAAAATGCAACTCCTTGGCACGACCTTTGCGACGTACTAACCGAAATGGTGAAAGACCCGAGCCTCAAGAATGTCATTCTGGTTGTCGATGGCCTGGATGAGTGTAGTGTAGGTCGACTGAACCTACTTGAATTCATCACCAAGCCCTTACCGGTCAAATGGATTGTGTCGAGCCGCAATTGGCTAGATATCGAAGAAGTCCTAGATGATGCCACGAAAAAGGCCAGAATACACCTTGAACTAAACCCGGATTCAGTCTCTGCGGCGGTCAACTCTTATATCAAGTTCAAGATCGATCAGCTTATGTTGATAAAGAAATACAATGACGAGACTAAGATGGCCATGGACATGGTAGAATACCTTCAGGCCAATTCAAACGGTACTTTTCTCTGGGTAGCCCTGGTTTGCCAGGAGCTTTCCAATGCACAAGTCAGAAAACGGCACATGCTGAGAACACTGAAGTTATTCCCATCCGGTCTTGATGCACTATACGAGCGAATGGTAGTCAACATGTTCGATTCTCAGGATGCCAAGCTCTGTCAAGATATCATTGCTCACGTCTTGATTGTGTACCGACCTATTACGTTGAACGAGCTGTGTGTCCTTGTGGAAGGACTTGAAGGCATTGAAACAAAGCAGGTCAAGGAAATCATCGCCTCATGCGGGTCTTTCTTGAATCTTCACAACAATGTCATTTCTTTTGTGCATCAGTCAGCGAAGGACTATTTTCTGTCTAAAGCATTAGACAAGATCCTGCCTTCTGGAATTCCACACCAACACCACAGGGTCTTGTTACGATCACTTGGTATCCTGCAGAAAAGGCTCCGGCGAGACATTTACGGATTGCGGGCACCCGGATGTCTGATTGATGAGATTTCAGTCCCTGAGCATGATCCATTAGCTGCTATTGGTTATTTCTGCATCTTCTGGGCTGATCATCTTTGCGAGTCCGTAGCAGACGGTGTACTCAATATAAATGATGGGATCTGGGCCTTCTTTAACGAAAAGTACCTTCAGTGGTTAGAAGCGCTCAGCCTTCTGCGCAGCGTTTCCAGTGCTGGAAGGGCGATGGAAAGCTTGGCGCCTTTTTTAGTAAGTAATTTTCTGATGACAAGGACTGCAATGAAACAGTGTTTAACAAAGTGTAACAGGAGAAAGCATCACAAGATCTCCAAAGAACTGTGAAAGACGCTCAACGATTTCTCCTCTCTTATGGGGGGGTCATTGAGATTGCGCCGTTGCAGGTTTACGTCTCAGCTCTCATATTCAGCCCCACAAATAGCTTGATAAGGCAGATATACAGTGATGAAGAACCAGACTGGATTGAGCCGAAGCCACGGGTCGAAGAAAATTGGGATGTCTGCCTACGGACTCTTGAGGGTCATAGTCGTTCTGTGTATTCAGTGGTCTTCTCAAATGATGGACAGCGACTGGCATCAGGGTCTTCTGACAAGACAGTCAAGATCTGGGATGCGACTTCTGGTGCGTGTCTGCAGACTCTTGAGGGCCATGGCGGTCTGGTGAGATCAGTGGTCTTCTCAAATGATGGACAGCGACTGGCATCAGGGTCAGATGACTCGACAGTCAAGATCTGGGATGCGACTTCTGGTGCGTGTCTGCAGACTCTTGAGGGCCATGATGGTGATGTGAATTCAGTGGTCTTCTCAAATGATGGACAGCGACTGGCATCAGGGTCAGATGACAGGACAGTCAAGATCTGGGATGCGACTTCTGGTGCGTGTCTGCAGACTCTTGAGGGCCATGGTGGTTGGGTGAGATCAGTGGTCTTCTCAAATGATGGACAGCGACTGGCATCAGGGTCAGATGACAGGACAGTCAAGATCTGGGATGCCACTTCTGGGGCGTGTCTGTATACCCATGAGGGCCGCTATGGCACACTGGACCCAACAGTGTTCTTGATAACTAAACAATCATCTTCGCCACCATTTGTTGACAAGGCATCCTCGTTTCCCTCTCGATCCTACGGCTATAGTATTAGCCAGGATGATGTCTGGATTATGCATAATCAGCAAAGGGTGCTTTGGCTGCCACCATCATGCCGCCCTAACAGTTTGGGGCTCTCATCTAACACTATTGCGCTAGCCTCTGTCTCTGGCCGCATTACAGTAATAGGATTCAAGCCCACTTCGAATTATTAGCATTTTAGCATCAAAGCGATCCGCTTCCAGTTTTTTCCATGAGATTAAGTTGCAGATTTCATTTTTTATTACATTCTATATATTGGTTCCTTATTCTCATACGTCAAGTTCTTGGTCCTCACCATCAATTACCAACATTCAGAGTTGATAGTACAAATTGGTAGGACGTAATTCATGTTGTCAATAACCTAAGTCGGGATTACCAGCATTGCTGACGCTGATCTAGTTCGCCTAAACGTTAGGGCTAGCATCAGACATGAAGGAGCTTCTTCCAAGGCCCACGTGTTTAGTCTAGACATGGTAGTGATGGATACATATATTGGTTGAGATCCGCTCTTCAAGCGAGAATTAGTTCGACACATTTAACAATCATCAATCACTCATTCTTTCTTCTCTTCATTCTAAAACCACGTTGTTGCGCTCCATTCATGGCTTTCCGAGTATCATATCGTAGGCCAACTCCGGGATGACATAACCATAAATTCGCCCACGGCGAACATCAATATCTAGGTTGCAAACCGCTATCTCGGACACCCATCTTTTGGTGTCATCCTTCTTTGCCAATTGCAGCTCTTTCCTGGCAGTTAGTATGCGCTCAAGGCCTCTTTTCCTGGTCAATGTTTCATTGCATGCTGACGTGATGAAACACCCACTGTCGAGGAGGGCATCACAATGGAAACTGTTGTCAATGAAGGCTTTTATCAAGAATGGTGGTGAGTGCATATCAACGTCAACATTGTCGCGGTTTAGACCACAAGATGTTCATTGTAGCAGGTTTGGATAGTCAGATTGTGTGCATTGAGGGGGAAAGGAGGAGAAACTATCTAGCTACGCTATCTGGATCTGGGAGGGGTTTTATGGAATTCATATGTGGGGGTCAAACGCACTATATCTCCAGGCGCAGCCCTAACAAACATGATAGAACCTTCTTGTAAGCTCGTACCAGTCATTTTAGCAAGGGCTGGACCGGATCAGCACGCAGGTCTGTATTCCGAACGGTGTCCGTAACGGACCCTTCTTGTAAGCTCGTGTTGGCCATTTCGCAAGGGCTGGACCGGCTTAGTACGCAGGTCCGTATTCCGGGACATGTCCCGTAACATATGTATGAATTATATTACTACAGTAGTAGCCCTCATTTGATCCGCAACATGAACCGTTCCACAACATCCGTGAAGCCCAGTTCCCCCAAGCGAATTCCCACTCTCCTTCTGTAATCCAATTCATCGCCGCAGGAAAGATTCATCCCACGGGACAGGCGAAACTTAGATCTAATCCACTCCACAGGCACAAATCCAGCGGCTTCCCAATCAATAATGCCGAATGAGCTGGTCGAATCTACCAGGACGTTGGTTGGGCCAAGGTCACATTGGTAGAACACAAAAGTTGAGCAATCCATCTCGAGTTCCAAGGCGGTCTTGCGAAGATTCTGTGGGGTGCAATTCTTATCCGGTCCACATAAATAAAATTCAGGAAGCTCATTACCATCAATGCCGCTAATGTTTGTATTGTTAGTAGAGATCGCTAGTTCCTTGCAAATATCGGCCACTCTCTCGGCATAACGTTGTTTAGTGGCACCATCTAGAGATGGCCATGTATTATCGACAGTATTTCCTGGAACCCGACTTGTAATGATGTAGTATCGACCGTTATGTTCGGCGTGATAGAGAACATTTGGAATTGCAAAACTCCAAGGCTGTTGATGGAGCCACGCTAGTGTAGTGTGCTCTCTTGTTGCGTTTGGTTTGTCTAGAATCTTTGCTTTGCAATAGGCCTCGCCAATTTTAAAGACAGCAGAAACATTGCCAGCATCGTACACCAACTTAATATCGCTTTGGTCCGAAAGTGGCCGGCTTACTGGTGGAGGGGATGGCGCATTGGAGATACTATAACCTCCTCCATTCCCATCCTCCCAGGTACCATTCGAAGAAGTATGCGAAAGTAGAATTGTATCCCCGATAAGCCATGAATTTTCGTCTACTTCTCGGATAGACTCTCTGATCGAATGAGTGGCCATTATGTAGGAAGGTCTCGACTAATTACTAAGTCAATAAAAGCTGAATCCTGGAGTTAAAGTGGCGAAAGTTTTATGTTGCGAGTGAGCTGGGTGATGTTGTAGAATTGCTTGTATTCTCTCTCTCTCCTTCGTCAACCCGAGATGTATATGCTTGGGCTTATAGTTACGTGTCCGTTACTGCATGGCTGCTTAGTCATATTCTGCCAGTAACCTAGGTCAGGATTACCAAGATATCTGACTCTGATCCAGTTCGGCTGAGCGTTAGGGCTAGCATCAGACATACAGGACCTTCTTCCAAGGCCCCCGTGTTTAGTCTAGACATGGTAGTGATGGATGTATAAACCGGTTGAGATCCGCTCTTCAAGCGAGAGTTAGTTAGACACATTCAAAATCAATCAATCTCTCATTTCTTTCTTCTCTTTGCTCCAGGACATTCAGTACGTACTGTTGCCATTGCCTCTTTAAATCCTTCATCCTCTAGGCCCTTAAATACATGAAGGAGATCGAGTCCCTTGAGGTTTCTGGGTTGGAAATCAGTGTTGCTATGGGCGCTCATTTTGCTTTGTTTGGTTGTATTAAGAGAATGAATGATAATGATCAAGAGAGTACTGCGGTTGGCAACCGTCGTTGAAAGTGGGGTTGCGGATGGCAACCGTTGTAAGGGTTGCCCACTTCAATGGACCCACCCTATAGAGTGGGACTACAAGAGCCTAGCTAGTTAGGGTTAGTCTCCCATTCCTTTTCTCCTCAATGTTATTATCAGCCATGTTGATGATATTTGTTGTAGCGTACATTATATTATTCGAGTTGATCGAGGACTAAGTTCTAAATCTCTTCACAACATCGTGTGCCACGTATCTACATCACGTATATACCCGAAGTTATTCCGAGTGGAGCTGGAATCTCCACAACAGTTTTTGTGGCCCTAGGTTATCCAGTGGCAACTCTAAACCCGCATCCGGGTGCGGATGTAACAGCGCTGCCGGTTTCTGGGTTGTTGTGATTACATCAGCAACGCGCTCTGTCTCGACTCAACTTCGGCTCTGCGCTACTCTCCTCTCAGTCCCCGCTGAGCAGGTTCCCCTCAATATTGTTACCAACTCCCACTTGGCACAAAATTCACAGCAGATTCTAGTTTATCAGAGAGGAAAATGAGCTGCACGAGATCAAAGACCGAAACACACATACACGATACGATTCCATTCGTCGCTGACGCAGCGCTTTTGCCCAGCCCACTCCCTACCACCGAAGCCATTGCTTTGTCTGAAAATGTCCTCCAGGAATACCCGGGTCGGCGCATCGTTCGTATTGGAGACCATTTCGTCATCAAGTATGGCGTTGGTGTGTCATTAAATGAGGGCCGTACAATGCGTTTTATCAAACAACACTCAACAGTACCGATCCCAGAGGTTTACGCCCTATATTCTATCCCAACAGAGGATCTTCAAAAACCAACAAATTATATTATAATGGAGAATGTGCCTGGGGAAAGCCTTCGATCCTGCTGGTCTACTCTTGATAATCAAGCAAAAAGGAACATCACTGATCAGCTCCGAGCTCACTTTATACAACTACGTCATATCCCTCACCAGGGCTACTTTGGCGTGGTTGGAAAACGGCCATTTGAGGATGGAATGTTTTGGGTGGCCAACGATGCTGACCAGAAAACCTCTTCTGGTCCTTTTGAATCAGAGCAACAAATGATAGAAGCTATCTTGTCTAAATATCATCTGGCCTATCCTGAGAACCAAAAATCTGGGTTCTATGCGCGACACCTTCCGGAGATTGCTGGACATGGTATCCCAGTTTTCACTCATTCAGACTTTCAGCGGAAGAATGTTATCCTTCGCGAGGACGGGGCTGTGGTATTGATTGATTGGGAGGCAGCTGGGTGGTATCCAGCATTTTGGGAATATGCTGTTGCTCATTTTGCCTGTGATTGGAGGGACGATTGGTATATCTGGATCTCCCAAGTTCTGGATGCGTACCCTAACCATTTTATATGGATTGACACAATTTTCCGAGAGCTTTGGTCCTAAGTTCATCATAAATAGTTACCCTCAAATATTGCGACGGCCCTACCCAAGTAAGGTTAAAAATACTGACATCTTTATACAGACATTTTTGTATAGACAAGGCCAACAGATCAAGCAGTGCCCCGCGCATCGTCACACAGCCCGCCACCATCGCAAATGCTAGCGTCCAACTTCTGCTTTTTATGGAAGAAACAGGATTATCAGTCACTTCACGCCAAAATAATATGAACAGATACTTGTTGGCAAAATTGCTAAAGCTTCTGAATTGATCACCTGCTAGTCTACTTCAATGTAGCTTTTCTTCGCTTGAGTTTGAGCGCTGCTGGGCTTGGCCACTGTGCAAGCCCCCTGGCTCGCGAGCGGGGCTCTCATTGGCGACGGGCGTCCCTTACTGGAATGGGCAGGCAGGCAAGAAGCTTTGAGCTACCAAGATAAGGCGGAGTGTTAAGAATGTCACATTTTGATAGGTAGGCAATATATCACTACTATGGCTTCTGAACCCCATCCCTGTTACAGTCAGTACAGTCGAAACCTCCCTTTTCCCCTGTACCGTCACATGTTAAGCAGTCCGCCATGCTCGAAGAGTTGAATCGACGTAGAGTTCTTTTCTCGAGGTGGGCGATAGCAACTAAGACAAAGGGCGAAATTTCCAGACCACTCGTATAGGCACACACCTGAAGAGAGGGAATTAGATGCTTAGTCTAATAGAAGTGTTAGGGCTGCGCCTGGAGATATAGTGGGTCTGAGTCTCACATATTAATTCCATAAAACCAGATAGCTTCTCCTCCTTTTTGTTACGGGACATGTCCCGGAATACGGACCTGCGTACTAAGCCGGCCCAGCCGTTGCGGAATGACCAACACGAGCTCACAAGAAGGTTCTATCATGTTCAGTAAGGAGGATGGGATCAAGTAAAAGGAGGAACAGGAAGATGTGGTGAATAAAGCAAATATATAGTCTTGGTGTCCCCCGATGTTGATAGCTTAGTTTTGTTTCCGTTTTACCTCCCAAAAATTTAATAATAAATTGCATTGGACCTGACTTTGAGTCTTCTACACACTTGGCAAACCCTTCACATTAAGTCCTATCCCCTAGCACAATTATGTCTAACGTCTTTTATTGTTGCGTGGCGCATATTTCCATGGGTTACTTGCGGCTACATCACTTTTTTAGGGTTGAGGGATAGATATTGTTGTTGACTATGTTGATGTTACGCTGTTTGGATTCGATGATCCTCTTAACTTTTACTTTCCGCTAACTCTCACAGAGTATATGGTATGTGTATATCACCTGACGTAGGGCTAGGACATGTGTTGTAGCGTGTATTATTTTATTCGAGTTGATCGAGGACTAAGTTCTAAGTCTCTTCACAACATCGTGTGCGACGTATCTACATCACGTATTTACCCGACGTTATTCCGAGTAGAGCTGGAACCTCTACGCCAGTCATATCCTGTGGATCGTGAGCAGAAAGTGGCATTGATAGATGACTAGCAAATTGACTGATTAACAAGAGGAAATCCTTTAGGAGGAATTCCCAGATTTCTAGCTATATAAACAGTAAACAAAATGTTGGTATGTGGGTCCTAGTGATAACCCCAACCCTAACGTGCTAATCTATTTGTGCGTGGTCCCACTTATGCCATGGCCGTTCGACATATCCATTGCTATCGCCACGCGACAGGTATTATGGGAAAGCAGCTTGTTTTCGGATCTTGACATTTATTCTCTTCAACGGTTACCTGTCCTTGTTGATGATTAAGCACTACTCTTGCTTTCAAGGAAAAATCCGATGTAAAAATGGAAAGTCTGGATTTCACTGATATCGAAGCAGTGAAGGCCGCACTTGCGGCGGCATACGCGCGTGCTGATGCTGAACGACAACGCGGCGCTGAAAAAGACCGTCAGCTTGCTGAGATAGAGGCACAAATTGCGGCGAACAAGGCTCTTGCCGATGCCGAACAACAACGCGGCGCTGAAAAAGATCGTCAGCTTGCCGAGAGAGATCGTCAGATTGCTGAGAGAGACAGCCAAATCGCGGAACAGAACGCTCTCAAGGCGAAGCTGTCACTTCATGCATACATTTACTATCTTTACGCGCACTTCTTCCAAAATCTCAGAATACGCCCAAAAGGGCCGGGAACCACTGCCCCAAGTACAACGTCTGTTCTCGGTCGCACCTGTCCCAGGAAACTGCTGCCATGGCACGATTTTCCAGAGCTACACCGGCAACAATTCACTGATATTTATAATGCCTTCGATGACAGGCTATTACTTCCGTCTCTTCCAGATATTTGTGCGCTGCAAAGGATGGTCCAGGGGTGGTCACATGACGGTGGAAATGAATCTTCAATGTTCTATTCGATCGTTTTTGAAGATCCTGTCGACCAAATCGCTAATATCTGGCTTCAAATCGTGTCAGAAGGAGTGGAGGAAGTTCAATTTCGTCCAAACACAGCATATATCAAGGAGTTTTTTGAACAGCTGCACGAATACGAGATGAATGACTCATATGATGACAACTCAGGAGACGGATGCTTGGATATTTCGAGCAGTGGAGCCGATATTCCAGAGCCGGTGACTGTCGTATCTGTTTCTGCCTCGTGTGGTCGTAGACCCTCTCTAGATATCTCGAGCGCGGGACGCAATCTAAAGCGGCCCGCCAACTTACCTTTAGATTCCGACGGAACGCGGCCGATCAAAGCCCAGTCACCCGAGCGCAAAATCAACCCGGATGGTACATCTGTGAGAATCACAAATAAATCACCAAAGGCCAAAAACCTTCTCGTTATTGAACACAAGCCTGCGTATGTTTTCACGCCAGATTTGCTTCGTTCTGCGCTTGAGAATATTGTTCATTCGGGCAGCAGAATATTCACTGAATCAACAGATTCTGGAGCAAGCCCATCAGCGTCTGGCGACAGTGAAAACAAGGAAAGCCAAGAGCATCCAGCTGGCTCCAAACTCGTCGCCGAGGCTTTAGTGCAGACGTATCATCGTATGGTTACGCTCGGGCTTTCGTACGGCTTCATCTCCACTGGCCAAGCCACGATTCTGCTTTACGTCGATTATAAAGAGCCATCAGAGCTTTATTTTCGTCTCTGCATCCATCAAAGGGACGTTAGGGACATCCCATGTCGTGGCTCAGAAGATCCACTAGCTCCGGACAGTCAGATATCTTCAGCACTGGAGAACGGCATCAAAAACACGCCGTACGCCATGCTAATGACATTGATTCAGTTGGCTTTTGATCGCACAAATCTTTCAGTGCAACAAATTGCAAGTATACAGAATAGACTTCCTCGATACCATGGGTCTAAAAAGCCGCCGTCTGATCCATTGTCTGGTTCCGGCCAACGGAATGGGAGTGGTGATACTGGTTCGTCTTCGCTACGAAACCCACATCCGCAACTTGCGCCACCTGATGGAAGGTCGTCAAGCCAGCCCGAGCAGGACCCTTGCAAGAAGCACGCGACATGTATAGACTCGTACGAAAATCCTAGCACATGTCGTCTTCCTCGACCTGAGTACTGCTCGCAGCGATGTCTCCTGGGTCTGGCCAATGGAGGATATCTTGACCGATCGTGTCCAAATGTCGATCTTCACCGCAAAGAGCCCGGTTTCGAGTCGACTTCTGCCTCCGCCCATGAGAAGCACCAAATCTCACTGTCCCAGCTTGTCGATATTGTCAAGGCCCAGCTCGACACCAACCTGGACTCTGATTGTGAAGTTCAACCCAATAAGTCTGGCCTACTTGGGATTCTTGTGAAGCTCACAGCTCATCCGTATGGCTACACATTTGTGGGCAAGGGCATGTTGAACCTTGCCTTACCATTCATCCGGCATGAACTGAAAGTGTATGATCAGCTAAGACCTGTACAAGGTGAAGTTGTTCCGGTCTGTCTGGGTCACGTCTCGATGCAAGAGACACTCAATTATGGGTTCCGGCCTATTAGGCAAATGCTCTTGCTATCATATGCGGGTGAACCAGTTATGGAATTGGACTATGGTGTTGTTAACAACCTCGAATCCAGGCTTCTGGCGCTTGGGGTTGTCCATGACGATGTGCGTGAGGGGAATGTGACGCATGATGTTAAGTCCGGGTGCACTATGTTGATTGATTTCCATCGATCCGAGATTATGGAATGTCCACCTGACTCTTGGCGTATTGGATGCTGTGAAGATGCGCCTGTGCAAAAGAACAAAGATGGGAATGCTTTGGACGGTAGTAGGCCTGCGAAGAGAGTTCGCTTGGAAAATTGACATGAACACTATTTGACGTAGTACCTACGGAAGTGTATGTTTCTCAGATATTTTGATACTTTGACGATATGAATGGGCTTCATGTAAACTTGACAATACAAATCTGATAAGTTGGTAATCAGGTATTTGTACACCATCCTTGTGTTGTATTCTTGTCGCTTGGAGTAGTGCAATCTTCAAGCGCGATGATCACAGCGACCAAGAACTCCCCACACTTGCTGGTTTTAGTCGATGAAGAAGAAACTCACCACCATGCATGCAATTTTTCACGATCTAATAAAGACTAGATTATTGGCAGTTCTCCTAATATATCCGCCTCACGGCTTGTTTCGTTCTCATACTCGCAATATCATACGGAGACTGGCTTCTTTGTGTAACATGCAACCAGCTTTGAGACAGATGCGTAATTTATCGCACATCAAGTAGAACAAGCATCAAGTCTTTTGGCAGTACAACTATCAATGATGTGGAAAGACCCTGGAAATTGCAAAGGAATAATACTATTCAAAGTACAGTCTATAAATATGGACAATCTGCCGGTATTCTGAGTCGGGGTTACCGGATTGTTGCTCCCAAGTAAGCTCGGCCAAACCCTCTCCTCGGTAATCTCCAACATGATAAGAAAGGCCTCCCCTAAGCCCTTTTGTTCGGTCTACATACTTAGCTAAGGAGTATATAAGCCGATCAAAATCCACGCTTCAATCAAGAATCAAATGGAGAAGTTAGAACCAAAAAATCACAGATCCCTCTTCCTGTATTTCAAGGACGTTCAGCACGTCCTACATCGTTGTTAGTTTTATTACAGAAAGACTTGATCCTTAGTCTGCTTGCCTTGTCATACATTATATGTCCACCTTTGTACCTGTTATATTTATGCCATATCTGACTGACTATCTGGGCTTGAATTGAGCCGTGGATTTCCTCGTAGAATTGCTTGTCTTCATTCGCTAACTCCTCTTGTCCCCCCTTTGGACTTCGACTATGAAATATGGTTGTGGAGATTCCAGCCTCACTCGGCATAATGTCTGGTGAATACGTCATGCAGATACGTCACACACGACCTCACAAAGAGATTTAGAACTTGGCCCTCAATACTCGAATGATACACATATATCTCACAAAAATTCTACTGTACCCGAAGTACTCAGGGGTAGAAAAAGTAGAAGAATTGAATGAGCAGAAACAATTTCACGATGTATTCCTAAACCATTCCAGCAGGCTGCTTCTCAGTGAAGCGTGTCTTGTAGTCTTTCTCACGCAGCTGCATCACTGCACTCTTGTTGAGCTAGCCGTTGACCAGGCCGCAATCCTTCGATTCCTTCTCTTTACCGTCTTATAATTGCGCGCGCAGGCTGAAATCCACCCAATGCACCATGTCTTGCCTTTTGCTTTCTCCTAAAATCTCAGGTATAATCCTTCGATCTCAACCATTAAGGCTCGCATTCTATAAGCTGGCAATGTGCAGCCCTTGCTCTGCAAAATCCACTACAACCAAGTACTGGGGTGGGTGCTAAGAATCTTTCAGTAGAGGCCAGGACCTTGAGTATTGCCCCGTCCATTCTCAAAGGGTCATGGCCTCATGCCTTGAGTACATGACTGTTTTCCTTTCCATCAGAGCGGCTAATTATGCGTGCCTTCTGTACGCTTTATTACCTGCACCCTCTCTCTCCCTCCCTCTTTGGTCCTCTTCTAACTCGGAGACTTGGGAATCATCAGTCGGCCTTTTCGCCTTAGTGAAGACCTTCTTGCCAAGTGCGATCTTCTGTTATTCTTTCCAAGTTCACCATATCCCCTTTAGCCTCATCTCTTCTTGCATAATGGTGTGTATTAGGTCTACTGAATGCTGACTGTTGCGGAACGTCGATGGATGCAATTATGCTAGGTTTCGTAGCATGCCTAATATCAGGCTCTTTCATGCTTATCCAAGTGACAATCCTCGCGTGGCTGCACCCTAAAACATATCTGGATATCACGCGACACAAGGCGCTGATTCTCTCCAGTTTTTCGATCTCCCGTTTAGTAGGCATAATACCACATCCAGGCCTTAGCTATTGAATAACACCTGCGCTGGTGGCCAGATCTTGGCAACGAGCCTGGTTTCTTTTTCTCAAGCCTTACCTGTTACTTGCATTCAGGCTACCCGAGCAGCTTACGTAAAGTAGTGATTGGTCGCTTTCTCTCTTATCTCCCCCACCCACCCGCATCCAGTCAGACCACGCTTAACTAGGTTATATTTTTCCTTTTCTTAAGCAAAGAAGGTTTATTGTTTTCCCTCTCACTATCAGAGTCAAGCCGCTTTTCGTTCTTTGCATATTTCTTGAGACCCTTCCTAGTTCTCGGCTTAGCTCCCTAAGCATCGGAGTTATCAGGAAGTTCCCGCTTTCACCCACTTCGCTTTCTAAGCTAGCTCTGATGGAAACCTTGTCATTTCGAGGTTGCTAGCTATAGGGAATGCCTGTTATTCCTGCTCAAGGTCCTCCGGCCAGTCTTGCGGCGTGTGATGATCAGTGACTAGCCGCTCTAGTCGATGTCCCTATTGAGGTAAGAGACAGCAGCAGTACATACACTACGTATCTCCTAGCTTTTATGCAATGCTGCCGACTGTCCTACTAAATGAGAGTCAATTCATTGTCTTATCTCCGTTAGTTAATAGTGTTCTAGAAAAATGCAGAGCGATCAGCGCCAGAGGACAGAACACAGTCTAAATATGGTGTGGACCTCCAGTGCATGTCTATGGACCTTTGAAGGCTAATTTCTTAATTCTTCCTTTGTTTGTCCACTGCTGCTTCTATTGGGCTTTTAATCTCGACAATGATTGAAAAGCCGTGTCATTATACATAAAACAGGCCCCGTCGTGAAAATATAGCAGGCAGTGTAATAGCGCCGTGTGAAATAAGGTAGTGTAGAATAAACACCAATCCTATCATCACTCCTGCTGAGAACAAGTCTCAGAGTAGTGGGATAAGAGAAATGCCTCGGTGAGACGATGTGGGTTCTTCTACAAGGCAAAAACTCCCTAAACATAGGCGAACTTCGAATATAAGTGTATCTGTACAAGTCTTTGAAAGCATAGGTAGCTCATGTGAAGCATTCCACTTTTCAAGACATCTACTGCGCAGAGTTTCATGTATGGAAATGCCGTTACGAACATCTCAACCCTGTTACCCATGATTTGTTCCAAGTTTTCCTTGCATACAGTCCATGTCTTGTCTGTCTTATGTCAGAGTGACAACTTTCTTGTCAGTCGTCTAGAGTGCCACCACAGCTCTCAAGTGCGGGAACCCTTCTATCCTAGGGCTCTACAACCCTAGTAGTGCACTAAACTCGGCAGATGGGATGTCTGTCGCCAAGTTCTTTGAACACCTGGTACTTCATGTCATTGCCTATTGGACTTTTTTCTACCAAGACTTCTGAGTCCAGTGATCTCGGCAACGCTCTTTCAACTCTATCAAGCTCTCGTACTTCGCCCGCCCTGAAGTGGAGTAAGAAAAAGCAATCAACTCAGACAACAATATGATGGTTGCCTACCCTACATGCTGGGGGCTTGTCGGTACGTGTGTCTTCTTATTTGCTCGTTGTAAACAAAGGCCTCTACAACCAAAACATCCCTATGTTCGTAAATGTACCGCTGCTATGCACATCTAGCCACCTTTATTTAACCAACTGACGAATGCGCCATAGACCGATCTGGGCTTATAATCTACTACTAGCTGGGTGGGATCACGTTGCAGTGCAGCCCAGCCACTTAATATCACAACTAGACCGGTTGGCATATTTTATCGGAACGCCGGAAAGTTCCATGCAGGGCGAGGATCTTGTGATTAGTTGTTGGATGCAAGCCCACCTGTCCATTGACACCCTAATGCAAATTGGGAGTTTCCTTCAAGATATTACAAGGCCTAATAGTGCTACACTCTTCGAGTCTATCCAATTTGGAAGCACTAACAAATTACGAAGTTCGAGTCTATACAATTTGAGAGCACTAACAAATTACGAAGCTTAAGCTACAACCTAGCTCTACCATGATTGCAAAAACTCTATGGCATTGCGTCATCTCAAAGGCCTTTAATCACTATACCCGAAAATTGGCAGAACAAAGCATTTGCGGGTGAAGGAACGCTGAGACTAAGCCGACTGGACCAAGATACATCCAACTTCGAACTTTGCCCTGATACTTGGGAACCAACCAAGTGCCCTCTGGTATAATTGAGCAAGCTTTCACTCAGCAAGACATTGATGACTAACCCGGCTTACAAGAGTGCAGCGCCTGAGCTCCGCGGTTCCCGTGGACGTTGGACGATTTCCACGTGAAAATGTTGACTTGTCTGGGTTTTCTAAACCCTAACTTAACTACACCCGGTGTGTTGATGGTGCCGTGAGTGTACAAACCACATTGTCTCTGCACACCTATCGTAACTTGCTCTTAGCGTCTCTACAGATGAACAAAATGTTGATAGTGTGTCTAAATACTCATGGTTCAGTCATCTAACGTTGTGCGAGTGCTGCTGCAACGGAGACCAGCGTCAGTACACAGCCCGTGCGAGTATTATGAACAAAGTGCAGCCACCTTTGAATGGAACAAGCACTTTGTCTCACGAGACAATTTCAGCTGAAAAGGTCATATCCAGATACTCAACCTCTCAAAGTGAGAAAGCCGTTTGGCCCGGCTTCTGAGACGGCTGTGAAGAAGGAAGCTTGGCCTTATAGAATGGACATCTACTATTGCCTCCTCGCTAAACTGAAGTCGCCCGGGTTCTTCTAAAAGACACACAGAACACAAATGTGTGCAGGCGCTCATGAGGGCTCTCTTACGAAATCACGCTGAAATGTTGGTTTTCCCGGCTTAGATTCTGTCACTCTGCATGGAAAGGACCCCAATACACTCTGCCGGGCGTTATAAACCACCCAGGAACAACTCCAGTATACGGACAGTAATATCTGAGTAGCGAGGCTTGACTCAAATATTGTGATTACAAGACGATCATCGGTGAGGTATTACTGCTAAGATTTGAGCGCTCGATCAGAATGATAACTTTGTGAAGGTACAGTACGTTGCATTGCTTGACACTAATTACTACACTACAGGCTAGGCATCCACCAATCGCTTGAGGAAAATCGTGACTTGCATTCTGCGTAGCGTTGTAATGAACCGGGCGAAGATTACAGCTTCGGGCGTTATTCCCGGTCAAGAGTTGGCTTATTTCCCTTGGCCAGCCTGCCTACCTTCTCTCTTGCTCTTGTTCGCCTCACTTTCGTCCTGCAGGTGCTTATAAAGAAGCCAACAACACCACTATTCCACGCTGGCCTTTCCCATCAATTTTGACCTCCGCACTCACTTCATCTCGATTTCTAGCCTCTATTCTTGTTGACCTTATCATTCACGCCGAACCGCCATGAGCTCAACTACGCCGCTAACCGCCGGACCACCCTTGAGGGTCCTCTGCATTGGTATGCCACCATAGCGTTATCATGCTGTACTGTGTTGTCACTAACTTTGGCAGATGGCGGTGGTGTCCGAGGACTATCCAGCTTGCTGATCCTCGAGGATATCATGGAGCGTATCAAAGAACTGGAGGGTCTATCCCAAGTACCAAACCCCTGCGATAGGTTTGACTTTATTGGTGGTATGGGAACTGGAGGGTATGACTTTCGATCGTCACGCTTACCCGCTGCAGAAGCTTTGTTGACAGAATTCTTTTTAGGATCATTGCTATCATGCTTGGTCGACTGAAGATGAGTGTCGATCAGTCCATTCAAGCTTATAAACGACTTGCCAGCTCAGTTTTCACCCCGGAGTCAACACCTTCTTTATCCTCAAGCAGCTTTTCAGCTAAAAAGCTGGAGATGGCCGTCCAACAAATGATTTGCGATAACTGTACAGCATGCTTGCTACACCAAGAGAGTAGCAGCTTTGCAACTAGCACTCACACATGTCCTCACAAAGATATGCTGTTTACGAACGAGCATGACACCAAGACGTACGTTGAGCGCACATACATCTAGAAGGCTCGGTGTCTAACGTTTCTTCATGTCTATCTAGTGCCGTCCTCGCCATGACCAAAGCTAACGTTGAAACACTGCCTACGATCTTGACAACGTACAACAAATACCCACGACTCGCAGGGTGCAAAGTTTGGGAGGTTGCTAGAGCTACATCTGCAGCTGTCAATTTCTTCGACTCGATCAAACTGGGTCGCGATGGCATCGAATTCGTTGACGCCAGCTATGGCTACAGTAACCCATGTGAAGTCCTTATTGCAGAGGCTAAAAAGCAGTTCCCAGACAGGGAAATGATCGTCTTGAGCATCGGCACAGGCCTAGGCGATGTTGTTGAAATCAACGATTCTGAAGATTCCGTTATCACTGCGCTGCTGAAAATGGCCACTACTTCCAAACATACCGACCTGCGACTCAGAAATGCATACGGCAGCACCGGAGTCTACCATAGATTCAATGTCGAGAATGGCCTCAGAGACACCACAATTTTGGACTGCCATAGCATGAGCAAGATCTCAGCCCACACGATCAACTACCTGAACGAGAACGCCCAAGTGTAAGGGCTGCGCCTAGAGAAGGATAGAGGCCAGCTCCACTTTAATGGACCCCCCAGAGAATGGACTACAATAACCTTCTTCCCCTCACCAGCTAGTTTAGATTAGTTTTCCTTTCCTTTTCTC